>PGFW01058629.1:13523-28869 GCA_003123925.1 Haematobia irritans | reverse complement strand
CTTCACAGATTTTTTAGAAGTGGTTTATTTCCCCTCAGTCATGTTGGTGACATTTTTTGGTATTTCACAACATTTAGTCATGTATTGCCTTTCGGAATCAACTATAAAAAGAAGGTCCTTAAAATATGGCACTGTGCTTAACTTAATTACGAAGTTTGAATGCAAGTGGAGCTCTTTATCCGGACCTCTCTAATTGGTCGCTCGGAATCGACTAAAAAGGATGTTCCTTATGATTGAGCTTAACATATTGGACAGTAATTGACCTAGTTAAGGATTTTTGAATCGAACTATTGCATTTCTTACCATCAAATCGAATCTTGAAGAAGGATTATCAAATATCAAATAAATAGATTTTAATTTTATTTTTAAAATTGCTAGTCTGTAAGGATTGTACTCCATAGACTTAAATGAATAAATAAATAAAAAGTGGCATCTGCTTTATGTTCACGTACAATCCTATAAATACAAATTCAATATACGATACGAAGCGATACTTGAGAGATTCATAATGAGATTATATTTGTTTGGAGATTAACATACTAAGGATCGTTCAAATTTATTCAACGAATCTCCACTGGCCTAGCTAAATCGCCAAAATTGGTTTAAATATTTTGGAGCGATCTGGTTGGATTAGTAAATTAAATTGGATTGTATTACCAACAAAATGGATTTATTCTTTAACTAGATATGATTTGATTTCAATAATATAATTCATTATATTTAGACTAATTCAACAGGTTTTAATGTATAATTTGTGTATAATTCATCTGACATTAACAAGTTGATATGATTTTGTAGTCGTCACATATTATTAATAATTATTAGACATTTAATTTGAAAATCTGTAGCTTATCCAAAATTGTTTCGCAGGCTTTGTAAGCAAACTGGACATTCATATATAAAATAGGTCGTTATTGATGACCTTTGAACCAAAATCTTATTTTTATTTTTATTTATCTTAATGACTTAGTTATATTGCCCTAACAGAATTTCTCATTGATATAATATCTACTGTGATAAAATCTATTAAATGGAATTGTGTATTTAAAAAATTAAATTAATAAATAATTTAAAAATAAAATGAATTTAAAAATTAAAATATATATTGAATTTATATATATTTAAAAGAATTTATTTCTATAGAAAATGTTCCTCAAATTTTATCCTCTAAAAAAATTTGTCAACATAGATGATTACTAAACAGAAAATTTTCACATATTTTATCCAAGAGATTTAATTTGGATATAGAAAATTATTCATAAAAATTTTAATTTTTATAAGTATTATTGTGAATGTTATCTCTACTATAGAGAAATTTGGTCAAAAAAATCCGTTTTTTTCTATAAAACAATTTCTAGAGAAAATTATTATATTAAAAAATTTCTCAAATGTTAGTTTTCTTATACAAAGTTTTGTCAAAATTGTAATTTCTGTAGAAAATTTTCTAAAAATTTTATTTTTATAAAATTTTTGACAAAATTTTATTTCTATAGAAAAAAAAAATGTTTTATAAATTTCTCAATTCTTTATTTCTATATGAGATTTTCACAAAAATTTTATTTCTATAGAAAGATTTATTGAGCATCGAAACATTAACACCTTAAGAGAAAACAAGTATATAAAGTGGCCGTAAGTTCGCCAGGCCGAAGCTTTATGTACCCTTCCCATGGGTTGCAGTAGAAACTTCTAATGAAGACTGTCATCCACAATCGAATAACTTGGTTTGGCGTAACAACTTGCGATGCAAGGTAATCTTAAAACTTCCTAAACAAGTCTTCTAAATTTGGCAAGGTAGTTCCATACGTGGTATACAAATTAAAACTAAAAAAATTTTTTTGTTTTTTGCCGGATTAAATACTATAAAATTAAGTTTACAAAATTTTTTTATAGAAAGTAAAATTGTTGACAAAAGTTTCTATGAAATAAAATTTCGACAAAAACAAAATTTTAGACAAACGTTTTTCTTTAGAAGTAAAAATTTGGACAAAATTTTCCCTAGTGGAAATAAAAATTTTGACAATATTTCCGTTTAGAAATAAAAATTTCTTGAACAATAATTTGTTCCTTTAGAAATAAAATTTTTGAACAAAATTTTTTATAGGAAAGTCAAAGGATTTTGAACAAAATAAATATTCCTATAGGATATAACATTTGGTAGAATTATTTTTTGCTCGAGTGGCAACCATGATTAATGAACCGATATGGACCAATTTTTGTGTGATAGGGATCGCTATAACATAACTAATAGACCGATAGGACCAATTTTTGCACGGTTGCTAGAGACAATATACTACACGACGTTCCGAAATTTCAACGAGATCGGGATTATTTTTGCTTTCTCCAAGAGGCTCCGGGATCAAATCTGGGAACGGGTTTATATGGGGTCTAATAATATAAGTATGGACCGATATGGACCAATTTTGGCATGGTTCAACGGCAGAGAAGGAATATAAATTACTCAAACATGTTTCAGGATGAAAAATTTATTTTTTGTATGGTGGACCATGTAAATGTTTGGTCACACTAAAAGTTATTTTCTCGTCAAATATAAACCTGCTTGCCGAAATCAGATTACATACTTTTCCGATTTGCGAAAACCATGTTACATGCTTTCAACCACCCAAAAATAACATTTTGGCTCTAAAATATGGTTTTGAGGGTGAACATATTCCTTCTCTGGAGTTTGTTAGAGACCGATAAATAACGCAACCACGTAACCAAATTCAACGTCGGAACCGGATGAATTTTTGGCTCGTTCAAAAGGCTACGGAGGACAAGTACTGGGGACGGTTTATATGGCGGCTATATAAATTATGCAAACGAATGTGGACCAGATTTTTGCACCAGTTTTAGAAGACATATACGTGACACCAATATGTACCTAATTTCAGCCGAGATGAAATTTGCTTCTCTTAGAGGTCCGCCAGCCAAATCTGGGGATCGATTATATGGGCTGTATATGATAGATTATGGACCAGATTTGAACGCAATTTTTGCATGTTTGTTAAAGACACAATACTACACTATGTACCAATTTTTCCAGCTAATCGATAAATTTGCTTCTGTTCTTAAGATCCGCAAGCCAAGATCTGGGAAATCGGTTTTATATGAGGGCTTATATATAATTATGGACCGATGTGAATCAATTTTTGCATGTTTGTTAAAGACCATATACCTAATCACTATGTACACATTTTCAGCCGCATCAAGATAAAACTTGCTTCTCTAGAGCCCGCAAGCCGAATCTGGGGATCGGTTTATATGGGGGCTATACGTAAAAGTTGGTTTGATATGGCTAATACCATTTGAAATACCGTCCTAACCTACACAATAACAACTACTTGTGCCCAAGTTCACAAGTCGAATAGCTGGTCGGTTCGGAAGTTAGCGTGATTTCAACAAGACGGACGACGGACATGCTTAGATCGACATCAGGAATTTCACCACGACCCAGAATATATAATCCTTTATGGGGTGCTGTTACAAACGATGTGTTACAAACGGAATGACAAATATTTCGATGTGTTACAAACGGAAATAACAAAGTTAATAATCCGCCCATCCTATGGTTGAGAAGTATAAAAAACCTGCAGCCATGAAAAGCAATTAACTGTTTAACTTGGAGGCGAAAGTAGAAGAAAATTTGAATCAGAAGCAAAGGCATATGTCATAGGCCTTGCAATAAGGCAGAGTCATCTTTTTGAGAGCCTCCGCTTAATAATTTCGTATTCGTTCTCAGATGTAATTCTTCTGAACGATTTTCTCACGTCGGCAAGAAGAAATGGATCAGGCTTCACTTTTCATATCTGTGATATTGGAACTTCCTGTATTTTTTGTAATTTACTAGTTTTTATAGCCAGATTAAATTCAGGGCAAATGTAAACCCTATTCCGAAACGAAAATTTGTTGTCTCAAAACAATTCTTGTGAAGGCTACAATATCCAAATCTTTACACTCAAAAAGTGAACTCTCTAATTTTACTAAAGCCAATTCAACTTTATTTATAGTTCATGAATATTATGATTGTAGAAAGTTTCCTTTACTCTAATAGTTTTTTGCGTATGTTAGTTAGTGAAACTAAGAAAACGAGAAAAAAATTAAGCCAAAAAAATTACTAAATTCGTAGCTTCTCACAAAATAGTTTCATTATTTCTTTAAAATATAGTAAATTTTAACTAACAGCGTCCCATCCATCATGAACTTCGTAATGGTCACTAAAGACATTCCTTACCATTTGAAGCTCCATTTGTTCCCTTCAACTACAAAATTTTCTTCAACAAAGTGAAAAAAATTATAATATCTAATAAATTTTCTTGAATTGTCGAAAAATACTTACTTATTTATGGGATATGGGTGGTGATGCATCGTTTTTTGTAATACTGTTTGATTTTACCATTTTTCTAAGAAATAATATAAATTTTCTAAGATTAAAAAAAAAATTTTCTTCCTGGTGGGTTCACTGTATTTTCAGTGTAGAAGATCATTTTTGGAAGTATTGTAAAAGTAATGGATTGGAAAAACTTTCAATTTTTTGCTGGGATAATAAATATGACGTGATAGATTTAGGTTTTGATGGTAATTTTTTTGAAATTTTGTGTACGAGATTAGCGCGAAAAAGGCATACATTTCTAAACGTGCAATGAGCGATAATCCTCATTTGGTACACAGGAAAATCAGTTATGACTAAAGGATAATAACACAGCCCCATAAGCCATTTTTATCATTAATAAGTACACTCTAAATGTACGTCCGTACAAATTTTAATACATTACATTAGGCAATTTTAAGAACTACCATTTTTTTTATCTCCTGGAACTTAAAAATATTTTCAAAGAGACGTTAAACTTAATAATGTTTGAGTAATCCATATTTTAAAACACTGTAGCTCTTTTAAGATTTCAAAAATTATTGATTTAATTTTAATATTTCTCACCTTTCCGCAAGTAGAATATTACGGACATCAAATAAACGGCATATTATTTGCAAGCGAATCACTGTTTATAGCTTTGCATTATAAAAATTAGAGCCCATTTTGTTTTAAGAAAACCTAATATTTTTTCAAATAAATTCGGAATTTGACAGGAAAACCAAGACATGGACTAAATCCGTTTATATCATCGATAAAAAACTTCATAAATAGTTGGTACACCAAATAAATTAAGCATTCGTTATAGACCTACTATATGCTATATATGCAAAATATTTTATCAGAATACTTGTAAAGATATCACATAAAGTAATTATTTATATTTTGTGACTTCCAAGATTTGGTTTTTGTTTTTATTTTTTGTAAAATTGCTGCAGTTTCTCGAATTTTATGAGTTTTTTGGGCAATAGAAACTTGTTCCAACCAAATGGCCACACATAGACCACTTTTGAAAATTGTAAGACGTAGCTCCAAAACAGGTCAAATTATTTTTGGTTAACAAGACAATATCGTACCATCATCCAAATGACACTGTAAAAATAGACATTCTATAATACCGGTTGGCAAAAACAAGACAATCTAGATACTAGTAAACAAAGTATAACAAAATCTAATATTTCAAAGGGCTTTAGGTTTGAATATTTTCAGTGAATTTTTATGGGCATAGATAATTATGATGGAACGGCAATTAAAAATATGATATTGCTAAGAAATTTGAAAATAAAAAACAAATCGAATTGTGTTTGTGTCTTAAGTCTTTTCGATTTGCTATTGTTGACAATTTTAACGAAACAAACAATTGTCCTAAAATCTTACAGAGTTTGTAATTTTGACAACTCACTATTGAAGACAGAGCAGTTGTGAATCCCCTAAAACTGATACTAGATGAAGTATTTTAGTCTTTAGCTTTAGAATTGCGGTTTCCATTACACAGTTGTGTCTTAAATCTTTTGTTCTAAAAAAAAAATAATTATCGAAGCAACTGTTATACAACTATAGTCACACGTAGATTAATCATACCACTTTTAAACATTTTATGTCTTAAATAGTTTATGAAATTTTATGTTTGCAATTTTGAAAACGGAACTGAATATTTAATATCATAGACGTGCATATTTAATAGCGAGAGATATCATAAATACCAATATGATAGAAGGTATGAAAAATTCCAATTTGTAACACATAGGCGGAAAGTACACCCCAAAAATTAATGCACATCCTAAAAAATTATGTACTATACTATAATATACGTATACGTTTGTTTGTAAGCTTTTTATACCCCTCCACACATAGGATGGGGGTAATATAAATTTGTCATTCCGTTTTGAACACATCGAATATTGCCTTCTACAGACCGCAAAAGAGATATATATCTGGTCGGGTGAATAATTCTGGAGTCGATAAGCATGTTCGTCCGTCGTCTGTTGAAATCACGCTACTCGAAGGAAAGAACTATCGACTTTGAAACTTGGGCAGCAAGTAGTTGTTTAGTGCTGTATGGTTCAGAATGGTATTGCAAATGGGTCATATCGTTTCACTTTTACGTAAGCTACATATAAACCGACCCCCGACTTGGCTTTGTGGAGGCTCTACGAGAAGCATATTTTCATCGCGATCTGGCTGAAATTTGTAGATGGTGTTAGTAGTATTGGTTCTAACTACCAATGCAAAACTGGTCCAATCAGTCCATAATTATATATAGCCCCCATTATAAAACAGATCCCAGATTTGACTTGCGGATTCCTCTAAGAGAAGCCAATTCCGTCCCGTATCCGGCTGGAATTTGGTACAATGTGTTAGTATATGGTCCTGCTAACATCCATGCAAAAATTGGTCCACATCGGTCATAATTATATATAGCCCCTAATATAAACCGATGCCCCAGATTTACCTTGCGGAGCTTCTAAGAGAAGCAAGTTTCATCCGATCCGGCTGAATTTGGTAACATAGTGTTAGTATATAGTCCTCTAACAACCATGCAAAAATTGGTCTACATCGGCTCTATAATTATATATAGCCCTCATATAAACCGATTCCCAGATTTAGCTTGCGGAGCTTCTAAGCGAAGCCAATTTCGTCCGGTCTCTAACAACCGATCAAAAATTGGTCCATATCGTCCATAATTACATATTTATATTCACCCGATTCAGTGAGTTTGTGTTTTTGTGTAACTATATGACACTAAGACGAACATGCCAAAAAATTAGTCCAGGATCGGTCTCATGAATTATATATAGCACCCCATATATAACTGGTCTCTAGATTTGAACTCCGCGAGCCTTTTGAAAAAGCAAAAATTCATCCTCAATCGCGTTAAATAAGTTGGTTACGGCGGCTGTTAGTATATGGTCTTTTAAACAACCATATGCCCAAAATGTTGGTGACACTTATCGGTTTCAATTGGTTTATATAATAAACATAGGCCTCAAGATAAAATCGACTGTCCATCACACCAAAAAAATAGCGTCCATCATCGGTTCATAATGTATTAAGCTCCCATGTAAAGCAGACCTCCGTATTTCAATTCTGGCCTCCTTAATTACCAGCCAAAGTCCATATCGGTTCGTAAATTATTTGTAGACCTTAACTTAACATAATTAATACCTTTTGTGTCAATATATACGCAAAACGTATGGACTAACTTACAATTTAGAAGACGATGTTACCCAGCAAACTCTCATTACCCGGTAATCTGTAGGAAGGCCTATTTCAAAATAATAAACCACTTATTAATTGCATGCGCTCCGATTACAGTTACATACGCATGTCCTAGGAGGAAAGTACTCAACCTCAGGCATACGTTCGGCCAATGAAATAAGTAGTGTATAAAAGAGGCAATATGTAAACCTAATATGTAATCAGTTGTACGTAGTTTGAAAAGAACTAATTATTTCCTAAGTATCAAAATCCTCGAAAATAAATACTTCTGTCTCTACCTTGATAAAAAAGGCTTGTCCGTTCCAAGGTTTTTACTTTACAGTAATTTAATTGGTATTGATTCGCGACCCAAAGAAACGCAGAATGAAGAGATACTAGGAAGACGAATTTGAAATCTTTCGGATGTTTTTCGACTTCTTGTTTTTTGTCCTTTAGAAACTGTTTAACTATAACTCAAATGCTATGTTTCAAGTAAAAACGACGATAAAGTATTAAAAGACATCCGCATTTTTTTAATCCTGTTTAGCTTTGCTAAATACCAAAAGTAAAAAATTAAAGACAATTTCATTAATTGTAAAGAGTTTTTTAGAATTATTAAAGCCAAGTTAATATTAGACCAACAAACATATTTGCCATGTAATTATACCCATTTTTAAGCGATGAACTGTAAGGACAAAACAACTTTCATAAACAGTTTATCTCTTAGACAAGGCAAATATCGTTTATGCGTCTTCTATGCTAAGCAAAACTCGCAAATTTGGCTTCACAATATTTTTCCTTTCAGTTGTAATTTAAAGCTTATGAAAAATAATAAAAAGAATACAATGCAAGAATGCCGTTTATAACGAATTCCATTAGGAGAGATGTAGAATTTGGATGTAACATATAAACTCAGAATGAACTAGAAAAACTTACTAAAACAACTAGTGAAGTTAAATTCGTTATTACTACCTACATTCATTTAAATCACCATTATTATGAAATGTCTGGAAAAATCTTCAGAATCAACGTTAGTAGTAGGTTATGTGGCAAGCCCGATGTATTAGGCGCTCACTTAGACTATTCAGTCCATTGTTGTATCCACAGTGGTAAACTTCTTCTCTCACGTTAGATAACATTTTTTTTTAATTTTTAAGTAAATGCCATTCTGTTGATGTTTATAGTTTAATTATTCCATAATTTATTCTGCATTATTTATTAAGCCATTATCGGGTCACTGGATACATTTTGATGAATAAATCATCACAAATTACTGAGATGTATTTATGTATTGTCATTATAAGTGTTAAAGCATTATAATTCATCGCAAATGTAATGGCAACGTATAATGAGAGTTTCTGGCAGGTAATGCCAAGTTGTAATGAGTTGTGGTTTACATAGTTTTTTGCCTGGGTAAGTATTACACAACCCATAGCTAATTCGATTATGGATAACAGTCTTTCGTAAGCAAGTTTCTACGCAATCAATGTGGAAGGGCTGGCCGAAACTTATACTTGTTTTTCTGTATAGAGTTTTCCTTAATTTTCTTCCGACGATTTTAGTCCAGAATAATAAATTAAATTTTTTTCCAAGCTAGAGTCTATGATATTATATAAAAAAATATATTAAATAGAAATACATAAAACCTATCATAAAAAACTCGAGCATGAAACAACATTTAATATTCAAAATTTATCTTATTTATTAATTGGAAAAAATATATAAATTTTTTTAGTTATTTTATTTTTTTTTACACAGCCCCATGCATTTTTTCTTATCCTAATTATGTTTCTAAAATTTCATGAACTAAATGTAGTCAAATGAATGACCACCCTACCAGTAAGTTCAATGTAAACTATGGCAGTAGAAAATGTTTGTATTATTCCCATAAAAACAACGAACATAAACATGACCTAGACATATGAACTAGGCCTAATTCTGGCCTTATAGGGTAGTTGTTTATTTACTAGATTTTATATGATAGATAGCGCAGATAATAAAAGACAAAAGTAAACACAAATACAAGGAGCTCAAGTAGTTTATAAAATAAAAACAAAATAAACTGCATAGAAAATTAATTACCCCCTCCTGTTATTTGGTTGAATGTGAGCAAGAAAAAACATAGTTGTTTTTTTTTAACAAGCTAAAGCTATAGATCCAAAAATGTTTATAGGAGCCCAAAATTTTTTACAAAGTGTTGAAAATATTTGCATTATACTAGAAGTCATAAGGCCAGTTGAGACAGACCGCTAGACGGACAGGAAACTGGCCAACATGAATTTATAATCACACCAATCATAAATGCTTCATCATTTTAGAGGAATATTCTGCAAACCATCTACGTGTATATCTCTCTACCACTTGAATGAAACTACTACTGATACTGTTTACATACTCTGGTACCAAGAAACACTGAGAGAATTATATTAGAAATTAATTTTTGTGAGCTGGAGGAAGAAAAAAAAAATATCATCCCAAGTCGGGAATTTTTCAATACATTTTGGAAACTACATCAATATCAATAACTAATATGTTTTAGAATTTGGATTTGCTTCCACAAAGTGTATGTATTTTAAATTGACTAAGAATATATGCACTTTGGGAAACATTATTTTTTTATTAAAAATATTTTTTTTAGTGTAGCCTCACACTCGAGTGGAAAATCTTGTTACAGCCAGTACGATAATCACGTTTGCAAAAAATAAAAAAAAAATAACAAACAACGGGCAACAAATAGCGACAGGTGCGTTTAAATAACCGAATATATAACGGGAAGAGAAAAGTGCAATAGGCTACGTTGTGTGACAGGTTACGGCCTTTTGGTGATTGTTGGCCGTTGCCATTAATTACAAAACCACAGAAAATTACACTTTTTGAATTTTTATTACTAAACAAAACACCTGATTCAGCTTATTAATGGTTACGATAATAAAATCAAAAATTGTGTTAGAAAACCCAAATGATTTATGGTGAATTTAACTTGTGGGCGTATTCGAATTCATTGGCCCGTTTTTTTTCGACAAGCTAATAACGTGTGAATTTTTAAAATTTCATACATTAAAAAAAATTAATAAATTTTATTTCTATGAACATTTGTAAAAATCTACTCGATAATAGTATACTATACATCCCACAGAAAATTGTGCGAAGTTTCTCCAAAGCCACAACTTTAAAAGCACTTCCATGAAGATTCACCCCAATGATTTTCTTCTATTTTACCACAGAAAGTTTTTTTAAATTGATACTATTATTTATCATTGGTTTTCAACTTTTATGGTAATTTTAAATTTTTTGTTTCCAAATAGGTTAAACAAACAGGGTAACGAATTCTAAAATGGAAATCAATTTTAAATTTTTTGTCGAAAAAATGCTATCCATTCTGGAAAAATGTGAATGTCTTGAAAATATTTGGGCTCAAACGTTTCCCACAAGGCGTTAAATCCATTAAAAATTGTTAAAACTTATAAAATACTAACTTCTTGACAAACCTACCAGACATTATAATTTTACACGCAAATAATGTAATTCGGATAACCTAAGAAGTATGCAAATTTTACGTGTAACGTCGTTCGAAATTGGAGGATCTCCCAACACCCTATGACAAGCCACTGTTAAATCATCGTTCTGCGCAATTTTGCCACACTCCGCGGTCAAAAAAAAACTATTCATTTCTTTTTTGACCGACGCCTTTTTTTTGCTGGGATATGTTTTGACAAATGAGTAGAATTCATAAATATGTAAAAGATGCTTAAATAAATGCATAAAATTTAGATTTTTAAGCCACGAATATTTGACTGATTTTGAAATTCTCAATATTGGATCAACAAAACGCAAGATATAGCATTATAAAATGCACACTTATCGATTCTGGTGGGTAAATCACAATCTTCATTTGCAATAATAAATTCAACTGCCTTAGAAATTGGGCTTGCCAATAAAACTATTAGATATTATGGTTGACAGTATTTGGCTGTATTAGACGTGATAGTCGTAACTAATAAGAAAAATATAAATACGTGAAAGGATTTCAGCGCTCAAATTAAGTAAAGATTTGAAAAATGTGTAGCAGAATCTATTTTTTTCAGTATATAGCAAACTTAATCTCAATAAATTTGGACACCTTTTTGGCAGGTTTCCAGTTCTATATATATTGTTTCGTATATTGGGTAGGATATAACAGTTGGTTTCTGCTTAATCCGTGGCTTGCTGCAGCAGAAAAAGATATCACATTGTGATTACAAAAGTAAATACGGATATTTCCATTAAAGATTATTGAAGCTGAACACATTGTCCAACTCCATCATCGCTTTTTTCGGCAAGAAATCTATGCGTCTACGCCTCAAACTGAAGGCTAAGTCAGTCCACAACAGACATGAATACCAGCCATAAGTTTCAGCCGGCCGAATTCTTAAATACCCACACGATGAATACACAATATAATAGTTTCCTTTGAAAACCTTCGTCGTGCGCGTTCGTGATAGATATATGGAGATCAGGGGTTGCTGGACAAATCGATCCCTCTCCCAGCAATCATTTCATCCATTCCGTTTCCACGCAAAATACAATTAGATTCTACCATTGAAGGCTAGATCAAATTCTGATTTAGAAGACACCATTTTTGTTTGACGTTTTAGAGAATCGGTGCATATCCCGCAATGGATGAAACGCCTGATTTTAAATCTGAATTCGTGACATTTACATCTGGTCAATTTATGCAATCTGATTTAGCATTTCAGTTCACTTTTGGATGCGCACTGCTATGACACTGAAAAAAGAGTTGTTCTTTCTGAGGAATGAAATTTTAAACAGGCAAAGTTTCCTTTTTACACAATTATTTGAGGACATGTGAATCGCTTATCAAAAAATTCGTGATTATTTGCTCTAAACGATCGAAAGGGATTTCGTCCAATCTTGTAATATCTTTGCTTGAGGCAATGTACGTGCCTAAAAAGCAAACATTTCCTCAACGTGTACGTGTTTCTTTCACCAGAATAATATTACCGCAGTCCGCTGTATATGTCGTCTACGAGGAGATGGGGAATTATTTGTTTTGGTCAGTAGAGATTGAATGGTCTATACGATGCAACTCCATAACGTAAATACGACAAATTATTCTGATCTACAGGATATGTATTATATTTAGAATCTTTGAACAAAAGTCGGACATTATTTAATAGAACTTAAGGGTAATATACGGGAGATCAAACAGTTCGTACCACCCATTGAGTGTCGATCCAGAAATCAACTGAAAGTCCTAGAAATAAGATTCAGGGACGGTTAGTTTATAGAGCTATCCTAAAACATGGACCAAACTCAAACCCATTTCTTGACGACCACCTCTTTTTTTAATGGTCCTCAAAACCTCTAGCATCCGAATTTTCAGGACAAATTGGGGTAAAACTACATATTCTAGAAGCGAAGAAGTATGTCGGAGAGATCAACTTATGGTCTATCACCAAATAAGGACGATACGGACCATTTTCGCACAACTTTTGAGGTCTAAAGATACCTCTTTGTTCAATTCGGGCAAATTGGACTAAAATTACGATTTAAAGCCCAGTAAAGTCGGGAGAATCGGTCTTATTGGGGCTCACAAACATCCGACCGATCACCCCATTTGCGACAGCCTATTTGGGTGTCCCATAATACCTCAGAGTCAATTTCACGGCAAATTTGATCAAATACGGATTTTAGAAGCTCAAAAGTAAAGTCGGCAGATCTCTCTATATGGGGGCTTACACCAAAACATCGACCGATACACCCATTTGCGACACGCTATTTTGTGGTTCCGTTTAATACCTCTAGATTCCAATTCAGGAAATGGGACAGTATAGTACAGTTTCCAGACGCCAGAAGTAAGATCGGGGATCGGTCTATCATGGGGGCTACTTCAAAATGGACCAATATGCGCCCATTTGCTACAACACAACTTTGGTACTATATGTTAATAATATCTCTAGATTTCAAATTTCGGTAAACGGATTGATAATACGGTTCTTTAGAAGCCCAAGAAGTAAAATGGAGAATCGTCTATATGGGCTTACAACACTTCACCATTTTCGACACACCAATTTTGGTCCTAAAGTTCTTAATTTTCATAGTTCAGGCAAATCGGATAGTAAATACAGTTCTAGAAGCCAAGGAAGAAAATCGGGGATCGGTCTATATGGGACTATATCCCGAACATGGACCGAAAGCCACCATTTACGTACACTTCTGATGGTTATAGTATACCTTAAATTTCAAAATTTCAGCACATCGGATGTAAATGCGTTTAGAAGCCCAAGAATTAAAAATCGGGATCGGGGTTTCCCATAACAGGGCTATACAAAACATACGTGGCTATACCTAAAACATGACGATAAGCATTTTCGGCACACCTTTTTATGGTCCTCATAATACTTCAGATTTCAAATTTCAGGCAAATTGGTTAAAACTACGGTTTTTATAAGCCCGACCCCAAATTGGCGAGGTCGGGTTTATATGGGGCATATGAACTTGGACCGATATAGGCCCATCCTTCGAATTGACCTGCCGGCAAACAAAAACGAATCTGTGCCAAATTCAGGACGATGGCCCCGTTATTGAAGCTGTGCATGAATTACAACGACAGACAACGGACATGGTTTTATTAACGTGTTAGATTTTCTCCTAATCAAAGAATAATTATACTTTATATGTCGGAAATCGTATTTACATGTGTTACAAACGGAAGAAACTTTTATACCCCCGTCACCCATTCTATGGGATGGGTATACAAATGATTGATTAAGTTGAACAATCAATTTGTGAATGCATCTAAAAACAGTAGTAAAGTAGAAAGCGGGCGGGGCCGATACTATCATCTAAACCTAAACCACCATACTGAATGTTGGGTGGTGTAACATATAGGCTGGAGATAAACGCAGTTACATATTAAGAAAATTAAGGGGGTACATGTCTATGGTGCTTTGTGTCAATCTACTATAGCTCATAAGTCAATGTTGCCAGATAAAATTGTTCGGTTTCCCTAACAAGGACAAAAAAATTCCCTACTCCCATACATCCCAAACAATTTTCCCTCACTATATTTTTTTAAATTTAAAAAGAATTTACCAAAAAAAAATACGTTCTAAGACTTTTTAAATTATCTTAGAACAATGATAATCAACGTATATTACACTATACAATATACAATTTGTATTACCACCACGGTTGCCACAGTTGGTAAGAATTCTACCCAAAATTGTAACCTTTTTTGTTAATCCTATGTAAAAAAAAAATTTGGAAAAGTTTCTAAACAAATTTTTGTGAGAATTTTTCTATAGAAATAAAATTTTGATAATAAATTCTATAGACAATAAAATTTTGAGAAAAATTCCACAGAATAAATTTTGGAGAAAATTGTTTATAGAAATAATATTTGAAAAATAATTCTATAGAAATAAATTTTGACAAAGGTTTATAAATAAAATGTTGACAAAATTCTACGGGAATAAAAGTTACCCACTTATTAGAGATCAACCTTGCGCGCTTCTAAATTCCTTCCTCGTAGAACCAAACCAAAGATTAAAAATATAAAATATGTTGAGTGAAAATGTCCGTACATTGGTAGCCCTATTCTCCTACAAGACGCTAATATATTAAAACCCTATGCATATAGGAATTTCCCTATACTTCCCTAGAACACTGGCTGTGTTGATATTGCATCCTACGGAGTTAGATGCCATATATGTGAGCCTTATTAAGAAAAGAGAAAATCGTTAAATTAGTGTGGGTATAATACAAATTTGAAAAATCGAG
>PGFW01058621.1:0-12575 GCA_003123925.1 Haematobia irritans | reverse complement strand
AAATAGTTGTTAAATTTTTGTAGCATTGGAATGGGAAGGACAGACAAACGCATCCATCCCAAGGACAGACAAAAGTAGAGATCTTTCATTGGTATCTCTGTAAGGCTTTTTGTTGTAGTAGTTGTTGTTGTTGATTTGGGTGATTTGGGTGTTACTGGGGACGAGGTGCAGTTTTGTTGAATTGTCATGTTAACAACTTAATTTATTTACTTTAGCCATGTTGTCATGTTTGTCTGTCCGTCTCTCTGTCTGTCTGTCTGTCTGTCTGCCCGTACGCCTGTACTTCTTCAGTTTATTGCATTTGGTTTTGGCCCTCTCTATCTCTTAGTGATCATGTGGCATAGTGAAAACATAACGAAAGCAATCATTCGATTTGCTGGTGCTGCTGCTGATTCAATCTGGGAATGTTGTTTTATACTCAACACAGAGCGGACAACGGTATGAATGTTGTTAACGCGTTTCCTTGGTTGCTTGTTGTTATTCATTTGTGGCAAGGCTTAACGAGATCGTCACATAATTACTAAACACAGGCCATACCCAAAATAAAGATTTGGCCAATTTGAAAAATGTTTTGGTAACACTTTAAGTTGTTTTTGCTTTGGTTTACTTTTTTTTGGCAAAATTAACATGAAAAAAACATATGCTGGAAAATCTCTCCAAAGCGTGTAGGTGCTGTTGGCTGGCCTGGCTTTTTTGCACATGCGTGTAATGCCTTTTGTATAGTGGCTCGTTGAAATTAATTCCGCATTTTTTTTTTTTTGGAAAGCTACTTCATGGTGTTTGAGATTCCTCATTTTAACTTTTTTCATTAAGATTTCGCTTTTTTTTGGTTAGGTTCGTTTAATAAAAAAATCGTTAACGAAGATCGTTAACACCTTCTATTCGAACCGTACTTCAAATATTTTTGGGATATCTTTTTTTGCAATAATTTGGTTTAAAGGAAATCCAGATGATCGTGTTTAAGGCATAATCGTGAAGGCTCCACAAAATCTCCTTAAAAATTTCTGTGTGATCGATCTTCACAAGCAATATAATCGAAAACATTTCATTGCCCTATACCATCATGATGCCATAGACAAAAAAAAAACATCAATTAAAAATCATGGCAAACATGAACAAGCAAAGCATATAGGCAGGTTTTGGGGATTTTACAAAGCACCAATAATACAAGACATGATCATAAGCCATACTCAAGGGAATACTTTGGATGTTTGGTTAAAAGTTAGTTCAACCTTGCCAACAACCACCACCACCACCAACAACATCATGTTTTGTGGTACTTTGTTAGCTGCCCAGCCACACTGATCATCATCAAATGGTGGCAGACAGGTATCCATGCATCCTTAACTCTTTTTCATATTCGTTTTGGTGGCTTTTTTTTTCGTTTGTATCTTGTTGGTATGGGAATGCCAGTTGGGCCTTTATTAGCAGCTCATCTGGCCAAAATGCGTGAAATCTTGGTTTTGCAACAAGCAGACAGACGGATATAAAGAAAGACGGACATATGTTTGTGAGACCTAGTCTGGAGGACAATCTCAGTGATGATGCTCTTGTTGTTTTTGTTGTTGTGTGACTTGTTGGTGTGGTTGTTGTTGTAATGGTATTTGCCCCTGGAACAACACGTACCCACCATCACAACAACTTTCAATGTACATCATAAGGAAATTCGTGGAAATTTGAGGCAACAACGTAACTCTCATCGTCGTGTCGTTGTGCTGCCCCCCCATCCCCCCACACAAGATCTTCTTTTATTTTACCACCATTGGCTGGGGACAGTAGTGCAATGGATTTTTTGCAGTTTTGTGGAATTGTCAATTTAATGAATTGATGCTGATGTTAAGCAAACAACAACAACAGCAACAGTCCCAAGCATACGCAAAAACAACAAAACGGAAACCCAAGAGAGGTTCCAAAAACCGTTGTTTTTTTTTTTTGTTGAAAGGTAATTTAGGGTTTTCAATTTTTTTGACCATATTTCAAAGAAACAAAAGACTTAAGAAACAAACATAAAGCGTAGCTTCATTAATTTCGTTTCATTTTAATTCTTCTTCGCTTACTACCTAGAAGCCTTCCAATTATCAACAAAAATAAAATGTAACCAGTATTCTTGTGGTATAATCACATTAGGTGATATCTTAAGATTACAGAAAAAAAAAACAAAACCGTCCTAAAAAAGAAATTTAAATATGTTTTTACTCAAATGGAAATAATATAATGAAATATTTTTAATTATGAAAAAACTAAAAAAAAATATAGTTTTTTCATAAAAAAATTAAAAAAAATGGAAAAAATATACATGTAAAATAAAAACATATATATAATAATTATAATTTAATTTAATTTAATTTTGTTTTTTATTTTTTAATGTTTTTCTTAATAATTTTTTTAAAGTAAAATAAATACTTACATTAAAAAAAATTGTAGTAATACCTTTTATTTATTTTTTTAAAACATTTTGTAATCTTTTAAAAAAATTGCCTAAAAACTAAAATATTTTAAAATAGAAATTCAAATATAGATTAGCAGAAAATAACAAACTTCTAAATAAATTTAAATTATGTTTTTAACTCAATGTAATAATATTATAATATATGAAATATTTAATTATGAACTAAACAAAAAATAGTTTTTTCATAAAATATAAAAAATGTCAAAAAATATCTTATGTAAAAATTAAAAGAAATATAAATATAATTAATTATAAATTAAATTTAATTTAATTTTTATTAATTTTTTCCTTAAATAATTTTTAAAGTAAAATAATTGCTTAAAAATTTAAAAAAAAGTTTTAGTAAGTACATTTTATTAATATTTTAAACATTTTTGTAATTTTATAAATTGCCTAAAAAAACTAAATATTTTAAAATAGAATTCCAAATATACTATAAGATATTTTTTTTTATTTATTTTGTCTAATTTTCAAATTTAATTTTTATTTAAAGTTTTAGCTAATTTTTTTAAAATAATTTTTATTTTAAAATATAAAAAATTAAAATTTTGCGGCAAGGTAAAATACCTTTTTAAATATTTGTAAACATTTTTAGCTTTATTTTATTTAATTTTTGTTAATGTTTGTTTTTTTTTTTTTGCATATTTAATTTAAACGGTTGAATTTCTTTTTTGGTAATGAAATATTCCAAGATAATTTTATATTTTCGTTTAATTTTTGAAAAGTTAATTTTAATGTAACATATTCCAACTAAATATTTAAAAAAAGGTGTGTAATAACTTTTTATCTTAATTTTTACGCAATATTAATCGAGCTTTATGCGACAAAATTTAGATTCGGAACTTGATTAATTAGAGTCATTGAATAAGAAAACGCCAAGGATACAAATCTATACTACGCCTAGACAGTACATTTTTCGGTTGGGGCATTTGGACGCTTAAATTTATCTTTTCCGAATCAAGGCTAACAATGAAAAAAATAATAACTTTTATATTTTTTTTATAAAATTGGTCTATAAAAAAAAAACTATTGTTAACGAGAAAATTCAAATCCATTTCATGGTTTTTGGTTAATTTTTGTCATTTTTTTTTTCAATTTAATTTTTAGTTATGTTTTTTTTTTTAATTATTTTTTGAAGTAAAATAATGTTAAAAATTTAATAAAGTTGTAGTAATATCTTTACAAAACAAAAAATATAATACCTATTCAAAAAAACTATTTTATAAATAGAAATTCAATCCATTTAAATTAGCTTTTTTGGTTGATTTTGTCAATTTTTTTTCGATTTAATTTTTAGTTATGTTATTTTTTTTTTAAATATTTTTGGAAGTAAAATAATGTTAAACATTTAATAACGTTTGAAAACAAAACTATAATACCCTATCAAAAAAAATATTTTAAAATAGAAATTCAAAATCAATTTAAAATAGTTTTGGCTCATTTCTAATTTTTTCAATCTTAATGTTTATCTTATGTTTTTTGAATTATATTCAAGTAAAAATAATCTTAAAAATTTTATTTTGTTAATTATTTCAATTTAAATTTTTAGTTATTATTTTTTTTTAAATAATTTTAAAATTTTTAAAGAATATTTTTTTCCTATTTGTCTTATTTTTTATTTTTAATAAAATTGAGTATCAAACAAAAAACAAAAATATTTTAAAATAGAATTCCAAATAGACCATTTAAAGTTACACACAAAAATCATCAATTAATTTGATTGCAATACAATTAAAATATGTTAAATTGAACTAACAAAGTTAGCGTAAATACATTTCGATTTTAGTCACTTTAGCAACCATTTTGTGTATCAACAAACATTTCTGTTATATCAACAAAATTTTTGGTTGAAGCTTTAAAAATTTTCCTGTAACAACAATTTATTGTTAGCTCAAAAATTATAATATTATTTTTCTGTGTAGTTGTTCAATTATCCAATTTTTTCCAAATTTAATTTTATTTAAATTTTTGGAAAATAATTTTTAAAGCGTATTAATGCTAAAGATTTAATTTAGTAGAATTAATACCTTTAATATATTTTTTAATTTGTTTTTGACTATTTTATTTGTTTTTATATATTTTATAAATATTTTTTTACAGTTTAATTTAACTTAGAATTTTTTTTATTATTGTTTTGGTAATAGAATTATTCCAAAGAAATTTTATATTTTTAGATAAATTTTATATTTAGAATTATTTTAAACTAAATTCTAAAAATTAAATTTAGTATAATAATTTTCCCAATAATTATAATACAACCATAATCATAGAAAAAATAATTTTATATAGAGTCATATAAATTATTCGTTGAAATGCAAAATATAGCCAGTCTCCAAAGCTTAACGCCATGCAAAAAGTGGTTTTAAACATAAATTCAGTGATTCAGGATGAAAATGCTTAAACTGGATGGCTCCTATTGGTTAGTGGCTACCATATGCATATATATCATTGTAATATCTACAGCACAGGCAGTGACCAGAAGAATTACAGCAAACACAACAACAACATCATCAACCAATCATAAGGAGGGAAATACCAAGGAGAAAATACCAAGGCGAATATATCACTGTCAAGCCAGTAAAATAATGACAAATGTCAGATATTGAGCAAGAGATTCAATATGAAGATGCAAACGCACCAGCGATCACCAAATAAACATCAACGCCGAGGTATAAAACCAACAAACAAATACAACAATATATTTATTTATATATATAAATAAGCAATGAATGAATGCAAAAATAAATCCAAAAAAAGCGAATCTTAAAAAAACGCCAGACATTATAAGGACAGAACGGACCCCATAATTTTTTTTTTTTACTTACAAGATGGCGATTAAAGATAATCATTGAAACATATTGTTTTCGTTTTTTTTTCTTGCCTCACAACCACAACAGACTTCTTGGTGATTTTGTTTGCAAACCTTAATAACAAAATTTAAAAGGGAAGCTAAATAAACAAAAAAAAGAAAGACAAACTGAAAGGACAGACAAAATGGATACTCTTTAATTTTGGAGGGGACCTAAACTCTAAAGACTGAAAAAATATATAAAAAAAAAGATTTTAAAGCAACATGAAACTGTTTTGTTATGTCTGCCCTTATCATTAAAATTCCGCCCACTCAAAAGATTTATTTTGCGTTGACAGCTGCCATAAAGCCTATCACAAGGGTGTAACATGGTAGTGGCTATGGGGGGAGTGAATGATATTTTTGGATACCAAAAAGGAATAAGTGGCGTCTAAAGAAATAATAACAAAAACAAATAGTGTAGGAAAAGTTTACAAATTTAAAAGAAGGATTCAAATATACCAAAAACAAAAAATAAATCAAAAATATTTTTTTTAGCATATTTTAAATGCAGATTTTCATTTAATTTAAATTTATTTTTTTTTTTTAATTCTCTACTAACAACGACATTTCTTTGAGTGTATTCAATCAATTGCTAAATATCTAATTCTTTCTTATCATTTTTAATTATCTTTACAGAACGCTGCAGTCCTTACAAAAGTCGGCCCAAAACGTGCGGTGGACACTCAAATGTGCCAATTGCAAAACCACAACAAACCCTTTGGCGGCGGAATGCAAGCGTGAACCAGTATGTAATGCCTGTGGACTTTATTATAAATTGCACAAATGTAAGTACTACGAACAATCAAATCAAACCAAGAAAAAAAATAGCTAAAAAAAACCAAAAAAACGAAAATTACAACAATTTCACAACACTCCACTGTCACAGAATCTCTGTCGAAAAATTTTGAAGGGGAAGCTTGAAACAACGGAAAACAACATACCGCTGTCCCTGTGTTAAATGTTCACAGGGAACAATGGGGATTGTAAGGGGCTTATTAACATGCAAATAACTTCCCTTAGGGCTTTTGATAGTCCCTTTTTGGTAACAAAAAATTACAACTACCACACAATCCTTAATTTATTGATCACTATTTTGGTAACCTAAATAGCTAAGTGTGTGTGTGAAACAACCTTTAAAGTAAATCCGTTAGTTGTAATCCGGTCTGAATGATCGTTTAATGATATGCACGCAGTAAGGCACACACATACACAAGCTCGTAATTTTTATGCTCATTTAAAATCTGCATTCAGTGGAAAGCACCCAAAAAAAAAAGCCGAAACTCATGCTGTTCCATAGCATATTCATAAGGCTTGACAATACAAGAGTCAAGCGGTTTCATTTAAACTGCTTAAGGTCGGATTTCACAACCATTTACCACGTGTTGTCCCGTTCATCCGTCCGTCCGTTCAACTGTGCATCACAATCCATAGAAAACCGTTTTCAAGCAACAGCAATTGATAGTACTTTAACGCCCCAGCATAATGTACTCAAAACTCTATGATTTTCTCTCTTTCAGAGATTTCCCCACAAATGTTTAGGGAGAATGGCGAGAGAGAGAGACGTGAGCGCGCAACAAGAGCAAGATATGAGATTATTAACAAGGCTCACCCTTTTTGGCTGTATGTTTGTATATGGTTTTATGGTCCTCTATCCAACCCTGTTTGCATTTGTGCTTGGCAACGGAAGCTGCCTGGAAAGAGGAAATCAAATGCTTGCACAATGGCTTAAATTTTTTTTGTCTTGCCGTTATTAAAGCACCCCATGTCGCCGGTATACAAATAATGTTCAAACATACTAGGCGCAATCTTATATTTCAATTACTGAGATTTTTTATCGTTGCCTGGTTTCTGTCTAGCTCCTTCCCGTCCTCCAGATTGTAGAAGATAAGATCTAGCAATCGTTACAAACTGATTTAACATTACCGATCATTATATCGATCTTAATCGTAAATGGTCCTAATGTGTGTTGGGTGTGGGTGTTGGTGATATTCAGTTGCGTTGTATCAGGCAAAATGACTAAGCAATTGCATGGCTTTTCTGATAAGTTGGGAGTACAATTTAGGCTGGGCGTTTAAAAGAGTGGAAAGATGCTTTAAGAAATTTTCCATCAAAAATACTCAGCTATTGTTAAAACGAGTGATGAAACATTTCAATCTGACTCCCTTGATTCTTATAAATTACCTTAAAAATAGTCATGTGGGGGAATCAAAAATGAGTAGAGATGCCAAAATGAAAAAAAATAAATGAAATAATAAAAAAAAATATTGTAAATAATATTTTTAAAAACAAAATTGAAATCGAGGCAGCTCATCAAAAGAATAAAAATTTTGTAAAACCAGTCAAGACATGGATTAGGTTAGTAGCAGCCCGAGATGTATCAGGCTCAATTAGAAACTATCAGTCCATTGTGATACCGATCATTGGTGAACTCTCTCTTATTACTTGAGTGCTGCCGCGATTCCATGTTAAGCTCAAGACAAGGACCCTCCTTTTTTATAGCCGAGTCCGAACTGGCGTTCAACATGGCCAGTTAAAACCACTTAGAGAAGCTTTGAAAACCCTCAGAATGTCACCAGGCATTACTGAGGTGGGATAATCCACCGTTGAAAAATTTTTTGGGGTTCGGTCGGAGTCAAGGAATCGAACCCACGACCTTGTTGTATGCAGGCGGGCATGCTAACCATTGCACCAACGGTGGCCTCGCCAAACATAAAATATTTAAAAATATAATAAAATAGAATAAACGTTTTCATACTGACTCCTTGATTCTGTTATAAATTACCGTTAAAAATAGAATGTGGGGGAATAAAAATGAGTAGGATGCCAAAATGAAAAAAATAAAAAAAAAATAAGTAAATAAAATATTTTTTAATAATAAATGAAATAAAATTCGGACTAAATCAGAACGAATAAACATTTAGATAAAAACAGTTAAGACATATTAGATTTAAAAAATTATCGAGAGCATTTAATAAAACTTTCCAGGAATAATTTATAAGAACAAATTGGAAGATTGGTAGGATTAGGGCAAATGTTCAATAAAAATACTTGAAAAGTGAATAATGACAAAATTACAAGAAGAAATTTCAGCCATATCGACTTTCAAGTCAAAGATTAATGTGGAATTTTTTTTTAAAAGTTGAAATTTTTATATTTTCTAATGAATTTAAATTTTTTTCTAATTTCTACGATTTTTTTTTCTTCATTAAAATTCATACTATTTTCATAACATCAAAGAGATAATATTCAATAAGATATCAATTATATAGTTTATAATTAGGGAATATTTCTTAGAATTCAAATATTATTTTAGATTTTGGTATTTTTTTTCATATATATATATTTGTTTTAAATTTCGTGTTCTGGGATTTTTTAATAATTTCTATAAATGTATTTTTTTTTTCCCATTTATTATATAGTTTATATAAGCGAACATTTTTAGAAATTAATTAATTAGAGAATTTTCAAAATTATTTTTTAGATTTTTTGGTAGTTTTGTTCATAATTTTCATAATTTTTTCTAATTTTGTTTCTTTGGATTTTTTTTTATAATTTCTATGAATGGGGTTTTCCATTTATTTAAACTCCATACTATTTTTTATAAAAACCGAAAGAGATAATACTTAATTTTTAATATTTTTATATATGAGAATATATTTTGATTTTTTTTTTATATTTGAAATTTTTAAAAATATTCAGGAATTCTGGGAATTAAGGTAATTGATTAAAATTTCTCAATCCTATAAATTTGCTTTATTTAGAAAAAAAGAAATAATATCGAGGTAAAACATTTAGTTTCGCCTCAAAATTCCAATCATAAAATCGCTATAATTTGATCACCTTTCTCTCACAATTGTCATCCCTCAAAATTTATAGTGTCCTGGTTATTTTGCTGATGAATGGATTGTTGATAATTAGTTTAAAGCATATTTATCTATGGCCTTGTTGTTTAGTGTCACTGTATCTAACGCTTCTGTGGGGATAACTGGTCGTCTGCTTGATGCAATGCGTGTGCTACTTGAGAATAAGCGGGCCATAAATCACCCACCGCCACGAATCACCACCACCATAAAAACATTACCAATGTTCCCATTGTTGGCAACAGCAGCAGCATCATATCATCAAACGACAACGGACGACGGGTGGCTGTGAAAATGCGATAACATTCATTCATTCATTATGCGTTACAATAACATTTATGAGATTTTTTGGTGGCGTTTAGAACAAGGCCAAATCCAGTTTAAGTATAAAGTTAAGGTGGGAAGGGAAATTGGATAGATAGATGTGATAGGACTTCAAATGAATAAAATAACTCACCTCACCCACTCCCCCTTTGACAAATGGGGTGGCTGCTGACGTTTGCCTTAACGATTACAATAACTGTTGGCCTGTAATTTAATAAATTAACTTAAGCATTGACTTTATGCATATATAATTTCTATAACACCAAACGGTCATAAATGAATGAATTCATTACATCCTAAGAAGAGAAAGGAAGGACATTTCTGCTCTACCTTAAGTATTTTTTGCTTTTTTTTTTGAATATTTTTAACATTAAATAGTCATATAGTTTCCAGCAGACATAAAAATGTCGTTGTTTACATTAAAAATAATTTTCCTACTGTTTTTTTTGCTGTCTCCATTCTTTCTTTCGCTTAATTATGGAAAAAATTCCTAACGTAAATGTTAAGCAATTTTTTTGTCTTTTTTCCCTCTTAGGAATTTGTGCCGGTCTATGTGTTTTTTTTTTTTTGTTTTCAAAAAGTTTTTAATAGCGAAAAAACTTTTCTTAAATAACTTTGTTTGCCACCTTGGGGAAAAAAAAAAACTTTGTATAAACAAATTATGCCACCGATTTAATTCATGATTGCCCTAACTACTCCAAAGGGGTCTTATTTTAAATAGAAATGTAGAGAGTATGACAAGTAATGTACCAGGATTGTATGACAAACCATCGAGTAAGTGTGGTGTCATACACAGGGAAAAAATTATACAAGATTATCGATAAATAATATATATTTTTGAGCAAAACAAATTATTAAAAAAAATTTTTATATTATATAATACACAATAAATATACACAATTACTCTATAAATCAATTCAAATATGGGATTGATGTTTGATCTCTATGCCTAATAAAGTTCGTTTAAATAATTAGCAAATCTTATGAAAATTTATAATCGCTCATAAGAAATTAACACCGTAACCAAAATATTTTTAAATCTTAAATTATATGGATTATTTGACAAAAATATTTAAATCATAAATCAATATGATATTGGGACAAAATATTTTTTAAATCATAAATTATATGACAAACATAATATATTTTAAACATCTCAAAGATTGTAAATATATACAAGTAACTAAAAATAATTTTTTATAATTTTTTTATCGAAAAAAAAAACGGGCACATGAACATATTTTAAAGTAATAAAGAAAAAAAATAATTTACATACAAAAACATAATAGATTTTAACTTAAATATTTCATATTTCCTACAAATAATAATATAAACATGATATGTTTTCATTGTTATCGGCAGTAATTAAAATAATAATTAAAATAAAATAAAAATAAAAATAAATAAAATAAATAAAAAAGATAAGAAGTAAGGAATAAAATAAAAGACAATAAATAACTAAAATAAGGAATAAAATAAAGTAAATAAAATAAATAAATAAAATTAAAATAAAATAAGATTAAAGTAAAATAAAATAAAATAAAATAAAAATAAAATAAAATAAAAATCACAATCGAAATATTTGTGAAATACTACAAATATATTCGTAACAATAAATTTTGTTTGAACCAAAAAATTTTTTTGCTTGCGAATATGTTATACAAGTTCTTAGAAAAATAAAATTAATTCCAACTAACAAATTATGATATATTAAATAATATTTCTATTATGAATAATAGATATTTAATCTCCTTGTCAAATTATTTTTATTTTATTATTTAAGGTCGTCATTTTAAAGTTTCAAGGGGTCTTTATAAAAATAAAATGAACAATAAAATAAAATAAAATAAAATAAATAAAATAAAATGAATAAATAAAATAAATAAAAAAATAAAAGCTCAAATAAAGTAAAATAATAAAGTAAAATAAAATAAAATCGAAAATTAGAATATTTGAGAATCTCACAAATATATAAAATTTTTGTGACCAATAACTAAAATATACCTACAAAATTATATAAATATTATACTTATATAAAATATTATTCTCGTCAAATTATTTTATTTTATGTTCATTTTTTTTTTTAAGTGATATTTATAGTGTTCATAGAGTTCTTTATTAAAATTAAAATAAAATAAAATAAAATAAAACATAAAATACAACATAAAATAAAATACAACATAAAACTAACAAAATAAGTAAAATAGAATAAAAGTAAAAAAATAAGTAAAATAATAAAATAAAACAAAATAAAACAAAATAAAAAAATAAAAATAAAATAAAATAAAATAAAATCAAAATCGATATATTTATAAAAATATCCCCCATAACAAAAACATATAAATATATTACAAATTAAATATTATATTATCTTCTTGTCAAAATTAGTTTTATTTTAATTATTTTTTTAATGTGTAATTTTAAAGTTTCATAGGGTATTTATAAAATAATTTAAAATAAAATGCAAATAAAATAAAATAAATTTAAAATAAAATCACACGAAATAAATAAAAAATAAAATAAAACAATATAAAATAAAATAATAAACAAAAATAAAAAATAAAAATAAAATAAAAGTAAAATAAAAATAAAAAAAATAAATAAATAAAATAAAAAAAAAATAAAATAAAAAAAAATAAAATAAAATAAAGTAAAATAAAACCAAAAATCGAGTATATTAATATAAAATTATCCCCCCACAACAAAAAACATATTTAAAATTAAATATATTATCTCTTGTCAAATTATTGTATTTATTATTTTTCTCAAGTGTAATTTTAAGTTTTATAAAAATAAAATAAAATAAAATAAAATAAATAAAATAAAATAAAAATAATAATTAAAATAAAATACAATAAAATAATATTAAAAATAAAATCACAATTGAAATATTTGAAATACTACAAAACCTATTTATAATAAAAATTTGTTTGACGCAAATATAATATTTTCCTATAAAAATATGTTATAGAAATTTACTTAGAAAAATTATCTCCAACTATAAAAAATATATATTTAAAATTTCTATTTGATAAAATATTATCTCTTGTCAAATTATTTTTATTTTATTATATTATATTATTTTTTTTTT
>PGFW01058611.1:0-12654 GCA_003123925.1 Haematobia irritans | reverse complement strand
ATTCTAACACTGAAACCGATCTTCAAACCAACTTTGGTACAGACAGTTGCGAAAATTTCCATATAGCAAGTGTATTTTTGGTTATAATTTTTCTATAGAAAAAAAAATTAAATTTTGACAAAATTTGGTATATAGGAAATTCTTGAATAAGAAATTCGTAATAGAAATATGAAATTGTGAATAAAAAAAATTGATGGACGTAAACAAATTTTTTAAATAATTTGAAAAGTTTTACAAGGATTTCACTATATTTTGTCCTGGTAGTGATTATAATTTTGGCATATTTCCATAAATTTGCAAGTTTTGTATAGAGAATTAAGTGTTACTGTCTAAGTTTCCCTACGAAACGAAATCTTGACGCAAATTTCTAATAAATACGAAATTTGAAATGTAAATTATTTCTAATTCTTGACACAAAATTTCCTATAGAAAATGAAAAAATGTTTGCTATTAAAAAGAAATTCTTTGCTAAATATCGCATATAAAAATGAAATTTGATTTAAAATTTTCTATAAAAACAGAAATTTTTTGGAAAATTTTCCATTACAAATAATTTTAATTTAATTTATGTCCTTAATTAAATTTGGCTATTCATATTTGTTTACTAAAAATAATTGCGTTTACACATCTGACATTATTACGAAATTTGGAAAGTAAAATAATTGACAAAATTGCTTGATGAAATGTCTAAAATTTGTAAATCGCATAAATATGATAAATTTTATAAAGAAATTTTTGAAAATTTCCTCAAAATTAAATTCTAGAATTTGACTAAAGTCCTGTAAAATGAAAGGTTTAGAATAATTATAAATTGCAATCTATGTTGTATTTGTTTGTTTGTTTGTTTGTATGAAAGCCGATGTTGGCTCCGAAACGGCTGAACCGATTTACTTGGAAAACCTTCAGAGATTCATAGGGGACGTTCATGAGTGTTGAAAATAGCGGATACCTCATTTTTGTGACAACCTGGTCTGCGAAGGGGGACCTCCCTTTTGCTCGGACTTTATTTGAAAAATTGGAAACCAACAAGTTGACCGATTTGCTTTGAATATTTGATTTTGGGGGCGGAGGGGGACCTCCCCTTTGTTCGACTTGTTTTTAAAGTACTAGTGAAAAAAAACTAAATTTCTAAATTATCTGAGATTTAAAGAGAACATGCGGGGGTTTTGGGGGACTTATGGACACTTAATATGGAGGTACCTGGATGATTTCATTATATGCGGAACGGGAGGGGGACCTCCCCCTTCTAGCACTATACTTTTTGAAATTGGCAACAAAATTATGCGAAATTTGCATTGAAATTTTCATTGAATGTTGGGGTTGGGCATCTAGAAAAAAATCCGCTACTATAATATTTTCGATATTTGGTCGGGGAGGGGGGCCACCCCTTTGCCCCGACTTTTTTAAAGTACAGTGAAAACAAAAACTTAAACTCCCGCCGACTGAAATTTTAATGGAAAAATGGGTGAGCGTACTTTAATGGAAATTTATATGCAGGTTCCTGATTTTCTTAATAAAATAAAAGGGCAAGTAGAAGAACTCCGCTTTTTCTTAAGTACAAGAGGAACTGGTGGAGAGATCGTAACCTCTGATCAACCGTAATAGCTTGATACCTGATTTTGTGATTTTTTTGGGACGGAAGAGAAGGCCGCCCCTTTTAGGCTTTATAATTTGCTTTGATATTTTCTGGGACGTTTACAAAAGATACGCTTTCGAGACATTTTGTCAGGGGAGGAGGTCCTCCTCTAAAATGCAAAAAAACAATGGCTTCTATTAGCGCATGTTCCTTATATCTATATCTGCTCGCATAAAGCTGGAAGAATAATTGTACAATAATTAGATATAGAATGCATTTTGGACGTCAATTGGCCTGTTTGCGGTATCAGGCTAACACTGAAATATTAAAAAAAAATTAAGTTTCTTGAAACTTTACAACAGGAAGGCGGGGGAAAAAGTTATAAATGGAAGACGGCAACCTTCATTGCCCACACCTTTGAAGGAAAGTTTTCAAGAATTTTCAGGGAAGAAGGTTAGGGCTGCTATTCAACTGAAACGGTGTTTGCTCGATATGTTGATCGGGTGAAAGTGACGTTCCCTTACAAACAATAGAGCAAAAAATTAAAAGCATCCTCCGACCTTCTACTTGAAATTTAACAGGAAACGTGGGAGGAAGGTGATGAATATTATACCATAATTTTCTAATTAATATATGATTTTTCGATATCTGGTTGGGGAAGGGGAAAATTGAAATAAACTATTGATCGATTTACTCTCGATAGAATTTTATAGGGAGTAGTTGCGAAATTAATATAGGGTCGTGATAGTCCGATATCAGGTCAGAGTTGGAGCGAAGGTGGGGAGAGAGTTCCCTCTTTTTCTCGGTTTTTTCTCTTAAATTAAAAGTGCGAGGGTTGTCCCGTAAATGGGAACTCGGTATATAATTTTTAATGATTTTTTGCAGCAGGCTTCTTTTTCTTCCAGACTTCTTATTAGTAAAGAGAGGGTTCCCTTTTGTCGCAGTTTTTTTTTTTTCCTTAAATCTGAAGTAGGGGTTGTCCGTAAATGGGAACTCGTACATAATTTTATTGATTTTTTGAACAGGCTTCTGCCAGATTCTATTTAGTAAAGAACTTAAATTTTACATGGAAATTGGCAGGCCAACGTAGTAGGGTTTGCATTATTTCAACATTTTTAGCAATGTAATGTGGTAAAATTTTTTTAACTAAACTTTTGCCTTTTTTCCGATTTATTGGATGGGACAACCAGTAATTCTTTGTATGTTACTTATAATTATATATGCTTAATTCAGATATGTTGAGGAGAAGGATACCTTTCCTTTGACAAACCACACTAAAAAATTCAGCAAGAAATATTAGAAGAAAGGTACACCCTCTCCCACCGTATTCTGTACCTATAAACGACAAAATCAGAGCATAGTCCGATGTTGTTTAAAAGAATTCAAAATCTTTTCGAATTTGTTTTCACACGACAGGATATAGTTGACTAAAGTTTAACGGCAAAATGTTCCTTCCAAATATTTGCTCGGAAGGTGCAAGCGACAGCGGGGCACGGGTTTACGCTAGTATCCTAATAAAACTTGAAATTGTTGACTAAAATTGTCTCTGATAATTTGAATTTTATAAAATCAATTTTTCGCAAAATGCTTTTAGACTAATATCCTATAAAAAATTGAACATTGTGAAAAACATTTCTAGCAAAAAATTAAATTTTTCTTTTACAAAATATCCTGCAGAGAATGGAAATTAATATAAATGAAATTATTGATAATATATTTTTGCTTTAGAAATACGATACCGAATCAACCACTTTCACTATAAACGAATGAACATTTTCACAAAAATTTTATTATAGCAATGTATTTTTGAACTTAATTTCCTAGAGCAAATGGATCATATAAAAATTTTTTGACACAATTTTTGGTCAATAGAAATTAGTTTTTTGAATAAAAAAGCATTCCTATATTGAAGTGAAATTTAAAATTTTGAACATACATTTGATTTTTTTTTACTTAATTTCATTATATTCCTATATTTGAATTTTTTTTTCTTTTTTGATGAAATTTTTCAAAAATTAAATTTTTACGAAATTCTCTATATATATATATTGAAATATGAATGAAAATCTTTTTCTTATGTGAAAATTAAAAGTGTTGACCAAATTTTGTTTGTTAATACGAAATTTGAACATTATTATTTGATTTTTTTCTTGATCTTCAGCTTAAAACCATGCATTGACTAAAACTGATAAGTGTAGCGTTTTAACCAATAGAGGAAAAGTTGGCTTGTCAAATTTATTTGGGCACAACCCTATAGGACTGCAAGAGGTTGGATGTAACAGCTGTTTCGCGGAATTACCACATTGGCTCATCAGCATCCCTCTACTGTTGGCAGGCAAAACTATTCAACCAATTTATATCAGTAATAAATTCCGGGTAATTCACTAAACCGCGAAGTTGTACGCTAAACTTGACTTTCCGAAAAAAACGTTTGATTAGTCGCTACTGCCATAAACAAATTATTGCAAGCATATCTCTTTGCCTTTGCCTAAAATCTTCAAATCATGATTTGAAATGTAGGTTAAGGCTAGGTTAGGTTAGGTGGCCAGCCCGGAATGTATCAAGCTCACTTAGAACCATTCAGTCGCATTTGTGGATACCACATTGGTGAACTTCATCTCTTATCACTGAAGTGGCTGGCCCCGATTCTATGTTAAGCTCAATGACAAGGGATCCCTCTTTTTATAGCGAGTCGCGAAACGGCCGTTTCCACATTGCAGGTTGAAACCAACTTAGAGAAGCTTTGTCAACCCTCAAGAAATGTCACCAGCTTTACTGAGGCTAGCGCATAATCCACCGACTTGAAATCTTTCTGGTGTTTCGGTTCGAAGGCAAGGAAATCGAGACGCACGACCTTGCTGTATATTACAAGGCGGGCAATGCTAACCTTGCACCACGGTGGCTGGGTTAGTTTTTTGAGCGTGCTTCCTCTATCTTCATTCGTTTTTGTTTGTTATTGAAGGGAGCCCACCGTGGTTGCAATGTTACTAGATGCCCGCCTGTATAACACAACGGGTCCGTGGGTTGCATTCCTGCTGTCGACCGACACACAAAGATTTTTCCAGCGGGTGGAATTATGCCTACCTCAGAAAGGTCATTCTAGTTACAAATTTCTAGGTTTGCAATTGGACCGTTCGATCCTAAGATCGCTTGTTTGAACACATATAATCGGGATGACTAGTGATAAGGAGAAGTCATGTGGTCACAGAATGAATGTTTAGCGCTATACTGGGCCACTAACAATCTAATCCTTGGTTATTGAAATTTTAATAATACTGAGTACCATTTATTGTTAGATTTCAAAATGACTTTAGTTTGGAATGTTCTCAGAGCAAAAGAGCCCTGCGCCATAGTTACTATGATAGCAACTTAATCATACTGATCTTAAGATTGAAATTCCCAAACGTTTCAATGACTATTCAATCATAAATTATCATTAAGCATTTGTATCTTTTATGTTTAAGGTACTATAATGACTAGAAAAGGATAATTCATTAGAATAGTTGACAGTTGAATTTAATTAATTATTCTACGCTCACTTGTAAGTGCGTAAATGCTATGTAGGTCTATGATCTAATTGTAAGCATGAATTTTATTTTACAGTTTGCCATAATAAACTATAATTAATGTTTGTATTTGACGTAATTGAATATGTCTAGTTCTACTAAAAATTGCATAAGATTGAAATAAGTTTGACTAAGTCTAAATCTCGAATATTGTGAAATAGTATCGCCAAGATCAAATGTTGGCTGCTGGACTATTAATAGAATTGTAACGTTTATACGAAGTATAATTTACTAGCAAAAGTCTTGAAGATCCTAATAGGACATTGTCCTCTTAAATTTCAGCAGAAAAATTTTTTTTAGCGAACCATTTGGTCCAATTTTCCAAACTCTACGGTGTATTTCAATCTACTTTTAAAAACAAAATTAATTATCTTTTTTACAACTATAAATTAACAAACAATTTGCAATAAAAATTAAACTTTAAGAAATAATAACATTCTTTTAATTACCCCCAGAAATTAAAATTCTTGTCAAAATTTCATTTCTTTAGGAAATTTTTCTAAATTAATTTTCGTTTTTATTAGGATCATTTTTGTCAAACTTCATTTGCTTATAGCGAAATTTTATACAAATTGATTCTATAGAAATTTATCATAATTTGATTTATTATAAGAAAATTTTGTCAAAATTTGATTTCTATAGGAAATATTCTAACAATTACAAGAATTTTGAAAAATTTAATTTAAGGAAAATTTTGTAGAAAATTCACCTATAGAAAATGTCTATTCAAAATTCCTGATCTATTAGATAATTTTTAATCCAAAATTTCTTTTGTCATATAGCAACATTTTGGGCAAAAAAATTTCTTTGTGTTTAAGAATTTTGGTTAAAAATTTCGATTTCTTTAGGATTTGTCAAAATTTTACATTTCTTTTCGCGGCAAATTTCTCAAAGAATTTTTCATTTTATAGGAAATTTTGTCAAAATTTCATTTTTATAGAAATTTGCAAAAATTTTCATTTTTATAGGAAATTTTTGTCAAAAAATTTAAAATTCTTTCTATAAAAATTTTCGTTTCCAAAAGTTGGATTTCTATAGGAAAATTTTTATTCCAAACTTTCATTTCTATAGCAATTTTTATGGAAAGAATCATTTTCTTATTAGAAAATGTTTGTCAATATGGTTTATTTCATATAGGAAACTTTCACGACAATTTCGTTTTATACTATAGGGAATTTTGTCAAATCATTTAATCGTTTCGTTAAAATTGAAAATTAGGCCATTTCAAAGATATTTCATTCTTTATGAAAATTTGGACAACAATTTTCTTTTCTACATGGAAAATTTGGTACATCATAGATTTTTATCCAAATTATTTCTTACGAATTTTTTGTAAATTCTTCTTTGAATTTTCAAAAATTTCAGTTTCTATAGCAAATTTTGATTCAATATTTTACTTTCTATACGAAATTTTGATCAAAATCTCTCATTTCTATTAGGAATTTTTGTTAAAATTCTTCTATAAGATTTTGTCACAAATTTTATTTCTTAATAGAATTCTTTTTTTTTTCAAAATTCATTTTTCTATACAAGAAATTTGATGAAAATTTAATTTTTAATTTTTAATGGGAAACATATTCTGTCTTTAAAATTCATTTCTCATAGAAAATGTGGTGAAATTGTTCATTTTCTTTAGGAAATTTTTGTTCAAACACTTATCATATCAATAAAAAATTGTGCTCAAAATTTCATTTTTATAGCGAAATTGTTGTCAAATCTCATTCCCTTTAGGAAAATTGTTCAAAATTTAATTCTTTAGGAGTTTTTTTAATTTATTTTTATAGGAAATTTTTGTCAACATTTATTTTTTATAAGAAATTTGTTTAAGAACAACTTTTAATTTTATAGGAAAATTTTGTTTCACAAAATTTAATTTTTATGTGGGGAAATTTGGTCGAAAATTCATTTTCTATAGAAAATGTGCCGTGAAAATTTCTTTCGTTATTTTGTTATAGGAAATTGTTGTCAAAATTTAATTTTTTTATTAGCAAATCTTACGAAATTTTTCTAACACTTTTTTCACTTTCTAAGGAAGACAAACTTTTTATCTCAAAAAATTTAATATTCTATAGGAAATTCTTATTAAAAATTTGATTATCTATAAGAAATTTTGTACAAATTAATTTCGCACACGAAAATTTTAACAAAATTTCCAATTTCTATACGGAAATTTCGACGAGAAATTAATTTTTATTAAAGATTTGGGTCAAAATCAATTCCTTAGAAAAAGCTCGTAGAGTCGTATTAGATAATTTTATCAAAAATTTTTGTCCGTATAGCACATTTTGCAGAGATAAGTTCTTGTTTAAAGAAACTGTTTGTTTTAAAAGTTTCATTCTTTAGGATTTTTTGTCCAAAATTTTCATTTTTTTTTTTTTTGGGAAATTTTCTTTATCAATAGGAAATTGTGTCAAAAATTTCATTTTTATAGGAATATTTTGCAAAAAAATTCTTATTTAATTACAGGAAATTTTTTGTACGGCCAATTTTGTCAAAATTCAGTTTCTATAAGAAATTCTGTCAAAAATTTCATTTCTATTATCAAATTTTAAAAAAATTATATATTTCTTAGAATAATGTTTGTCAATATTTTATCTTACCTATGAAAAATTTTAGTCTTAGAAAAATTTCGGTAATCTCATAGGACATTTTTGTCAAATATGTCCATTTCTATTTAAAAAAATTGTGTACAAAAGTTCAATTTCTTTAGAAAATGTTTATCAAAAAAATTTCATTTCTTATAGGGAAATCGTTGTCAATGTATTTTTATCCAAAATTTGCTCGATTTTTTTTGGGAAATTTTGAACCAAAACTCATTTCATATATAGCAATTTTGTCAAAATTTGAATTGTTCTCAATGGAAATTTTTATGAAAAATTTAATATTTTACAATTAGACAAATTGTCCTTATAAAAAAGGGTTTTTATTTTCTATTTGAAAAAGTTTGTCAATTAGTTTCTATTTCTATCATAAAATTTTTGTCAATATTATTATATAGGAAATTTTTTATGAAAAATTTCCGTATTATTTATAAGGAAAAATTTTGTCAAAATTTCATTTCTTTGGGAAATTTTGTTAAAATTCCATTTTTACTAGGAAATTTTGTCAATAATTTAATTTTTTTTTTAAGATTTTTTTTCTTAATTTAATTTTTATAGGAAATTTTTTATCAAAATTTAATTTTTTTGGTGGAAATTTTGGTCTTTAAAATTCATTCTTTAGAAAAATGATGGTGAACATTTTCATTTCATTAGGATTTGTAAAAATCATTTCTACGTTGTCCAAAAATTTCATCATTAATGTCCAAATCATTTTATAAAAAAATTTTCCAAAATTTCATTTTTTCTTAGTTTTTTTTTTATTTATTTTTATAGGGAAATTTTTTACAAAACTTTAATTTTTTATAAGAAATTTTTTCTATATTCATTATTTTTTAAGAGAACAAAAATTTATTTTTATGAAATCTTTTAAAATTAATTTTGTGGGAAATTTGGTCGAAAATGTCATGTTCTATAGAAAGAAAGTGTGCTGAAAATTTCTTTCCTTATAGGAAAATTTTGTACAAATTTCATTTATCTACGGGAAATTTATGTCAAAATTCATATCTATAAAAAAATTTTGTCAAATTTCATTTTTATACTAGGGAAATTGTGTCCAAAATTTCATTATCCTTTAGGAAATTTTTGTCCAAATTTTCATTTCATTTAGGAATTTTTGTAATTTTTTATTTCTATAGAATGTTGTTCAACATTCTCTTATGTCCTATAAGCAATTTGTCGTAACAAAATTTCATTCTATAGGAAATTTGTGATTATAAAACTTGCGTATTCATACTAGCAAGATTTTTGTCAAACTTTCATCTATTACAAAATTTGCTTGCAAAATTTCGTTCCATAAAAAAACACTTGTTTCAAAAACTTCGTTTCTATACAGAAATTGTCGTCAAAATTTTCATTCTAATACCCAAACAATTGTTTGCAAAATTTTCGTTCCATAAAAAAATTGTTGTCAAAAATTTCGTTTCTATATAAATTGTCACCCACATCCCCTGTCAAAATTTAGTTCATAAAAAATAGATGTCAAAACAATATATCATGGTTTATAAAAAAAATTGTCGTCAAAATTTTCCAATAATCTCCACTAAGGAAATACCAGCTGTGAGTAAAATTCTCCATTTCCTAGAGGAAAATTTTTGATATAAAAAATTGCATTCCTATAGGAAACTTTCTGTACAAATTCTATCATATCTATAAGAAATGTGTTGTTCAAAAATGTCGTCTTCCTATTACAGAAATTGATGTCAAAAATTTCGTTTCCATTAAGGAATTGTTGACAAAATGTCGCCTTTTCTTTAGGAAATTTTGTCAAAATATTCCATTTCTATTAAGGAATTTTGTCAAAATTTCATTTTCTATAGAAATTTTGTTCAAAATTTCATTTCTATAAGAAATTGTGTCAAATTTTCATTCTATAAGAATTTTGTCAAAATTTAATTCTATACAGAAATTTTCGTAAAATTCATTTTTAGATTTTTTTTCAAATTTATTTTTATAGAAATTTTGTTCATATTCATTTCTATACCGAGAAATTGTGTCCAAAATTCATTATAATAAAGAAAATTTGTGTTCAAAAATTTCATTTTTATCTATTAAGAAATTGTGTCAAAAAATTTGGCATTTGTCTATAAGAATATTTGTCTCACATTTCATTCTATAAGAAAATTGTGCAAAATTTCATTTCTTATAGGAAATTTTTAATAGAATTCCATTTTCGTATATGCGAGAATTTTGTAAAAATTTCAATTCTTTTGATAGCAAAATTTTTGATTTCGTCCTATTCTATAGGAAATTGTGTCAAAATTCTTTCTTAAGAAATTGTTGTACAAAAATGTGCTTTCTTCGAATTGGCAAAATTAGCTCTATAGTTGTCCAAAATTCCACTTCTATAAAGTAATTTGCAAAAAAGCTAAAAAACTGTGTTTCAAAATTTCATCTCTCTAAGGAAATTTTGACAAAAAATTCATTTATTCTATAGGAAAATTTTCGTCAAAATCCCCATTCTATAAGAAATTGTGTACAAAATTTTCATTTCACTATACATAAGATTGTTGCAAAATTTCGTTCCATTAAAAAAAAAACATTGTGGTTCAAAATTCTCGTTCTCTATATAGAAATTGTCGTCAAAATTTCTGTTTCATAAGAAATAGTGTCAAAATTTCATGTCTGATTAAAAAATTGTCGTTCAAAAATTCATACTATAAGGGAAATTGTGTTTTAAAAAAAATTTCACTTTCTTATACGGAAATTTTTGACTTAAAATTGCATTTCTAATAGGAAATTTTTGTCAAAATTCCATTCATCTGTTTGCATAATTTTCGCTTCCATGACAATAACAATTGTGGTCCAAGAATTTCCATTCAGGTATAAGGAAATTGTGCGGTTCAAAAATTTCGGCTTTTCATAAGACATAGTGTCCAAACATTTCGTGTCTTATAAAAAATTTGTCCAAAAATTTCTGTCTCTATAAGCAATTGTGTTAAATTTCACTTCTTTATAGGGAACAATTTGATAATAATTGCAGTTTCTATAGACAAATTTTGTTCAAAATTTCAGTTTCTGTAAGAAATTGTGTCAAAAATTTCGTTTCTATAAGAAAATTGTGATTAATATTTCATTCCATTAAGAAATTGTTGACAAAATGTCGTTTCTTTAGAAATTTTTGTCAAATTTTCCACTTCATTAAGAAATTTTGTCAAAATTTCATTTTCTATTACAAAATTTTTTCAAAAATTTTATTTTTTTATAAGAACAATTGTGTTCTAACGGTTTAATTTTTATAGGAAATGTTTCTCCAAAAATCTTACTTTCATGATTAGAATATATTGTCAAAATTTTATTTCTATAAAAAGGATATTCTATAAGCGAAAATTTTGTCGAAATTTTTTTCATATTGATTTTGTCAAAATACTTTTTAAGGCATGTTTCAAAATTTATTTCTATAGAAAAATTTTGTGAATTGTTTTTATTTCTATTTTGATTTGATCAAAATTTCATTTCTAAACGAATTCATTTCTTAGGATATATAGTAAAAATTTTATTTTTATAGAAAATTGTTTGTCAATATTTTATTTATATAGGAAATGTTGTGAACATTTTATTTTAAAAGAAATTGTAAGAAAATTGCATTCTAGGAAATTATGTCTTTCGACACACAACCTTTTTTTATCAAACTTTAAGCTCTTAAACCGATCCCACTGATTTTGGTTTCTTAAATGTTTTCATAGGTTGAATTTCTTGTTATTGCATTGAAATTCAGTGTATAGTGGTAGAAGACTTTCCACATATAAATTGGGCCATAAACATTAATCATAGATATAGCCACTATGAGGAACATATTTTGGTTTCGAGTTACATGAGTACAGAGTGATCGACACTTAATTTCATATATATTTTGCCAATATTTCGTCTAAGGGAGAGAAATGTATGTAATTGATTTGCTTTCCTTATGTCTATTCTATAATAATTATTTAGATCGTTCCTAATATTTCCTATACACTCCGATGCCGCATTTGTATTTTTTTTATTTATTTACTCTATGCCAACCAGTAAACACGTCCATGTCAGAATACAAAAAAAATACTCGTGCCTTTTTTATGTTTTCCTTTTCAATTTACCTTTTTCTTGTTCTTGCCGCAAATATTTTGATATTTGCAGATTATTTTTGTTTTGGTTTACATTGCGTTTCGGTTGGAAGAGAGATATGTGATTTTCTTTAGGACAATATTATGTACCTGATTGTCATTAAAAATGACGCAATATTCATTATAGGTGACGATTAGAGAAGAACGCTCTTAATGAGACAATGAACTTTAATTTTTGTATTTGATTTGTAAATTGAATAAAATTTAAACGGCTTTATCGTTAAATTGTATTCAATTAAAATCTAAAACGAGTACATGACATTCGAAACTCAAAATATATTTTCTGTATTAATTTTTGAATCTTTATTCCAAGAATGTGTTTATTTACTTTTAATTAAAGTACTTATCCACCCTTACTACAGTGCATTTACTTTCTACATTGGGCGTCGTATTTTTCTTAATTTCCATGTTTAAAAATAGGTTACGGCTGGGTTTCCATGACGTTTTATCCATAGATATTTCAATATCATTCAATTGAATATTCAAATTTAAAATACCGGTTACTGTACATACGTATTTTAAATAAAAACGAATCTATTTACAAATCAAATTAATATTTTTAATTGAATTCTATTCTGTAATTAGGATTATTAATTGTTAGACATCATAGGTATTCAAATATGTCATGAATGTTATAATAGGTAACGATACATACGAAATTTATTAAGTGTAATTCAGGCTTCATTCATGGGACCTGTAAAACGATTAAGATCATTAGCATCTGAAAGATGTCACCATGGAAAATATCAGAACTTCGAATATACTGAATTCATAATTTCGAAATTAATATTATCTTCCAAAATCTAACAGTG
>PGFW01058607.1:0-10682 GCA_003123925.1 Haematobia irritans | reverse complement strand
ACTCTGTAAGGCCCTAAATACCTTCAAAATTATCCCTGCATTGAAAAGAGAAATGCATGCATTTCGTATCTATGTCCAGTATTTACGTCATGTTTACTGCCTTCGCACTACTCTTATCTAAGTCGTTGACACCTTAAACCATTGGAGTGAAATTCTTATCTGAAATTATTTCCGAAAAAGTCATTTTGACATTGAAAGTATGGAAGAAGTGTGATGGGAAATGAAGTAGAGAGAGAGGGAGAGAATTCCATACACCGTTTCCATAATGTGCGTTATGTTCAAATACAAAAATTAAAGACTTTACAGAAGTAAAACGACTAAAGGTTTAAGGATTGTGTTTTGATGCAGATGAATAATACACCCAAAAAAGTGAACTCACCACGAAAGAAATTTTTTTGTCAAATTGAAAAAAAAAAACCCTTTATTAAAAATTTAATTTTTTTCTGGTCTTTAAGTAAATTTCATATTTTGAAGGAAAAAATTGGAGTTCAAATTTGTAAAAGCCTTCAACGCTATACGTATTCCAAGACAGACACAATTGAAAAATAATTTTCTCATTTTAGTTATTATGGACTATTTATTTATTAATTTACTACTTATGTATCTTCGTAGTACACTCAAAAAAAGTAAACCCTATATGGCCCTAAAGCCAATTTTTTTCTATGTTAGTTCATGGAATTATTATGTTTTGAGAAAGTTTTCTACACTTTAATAATTTTTTGTGTGCGTTAGTTAAAATAACTAAAAAGGGGGTTAAACTATACACAGAGATTTACTAAATACATGTCTCCCCTGCAACAAAAATACGCTCTTAAATGGCTTGCTAAATTTTACGACGAAATAATGCGCCCATCATGAACTTCGTTTGGTACAAAAAGGACCATATGTTTGGCAAATTTTGAAACTCCAATCTTTCATTCGAAATTTTCATTAACAAAGTGAAAAAAAAAAAATAATTATGTCTAAATAAATTTTCTTCAATTTGTCCGAATTGTGTGCTTCTCTTAAAGGCTACACAATCAAATCTGGGATTGGTTTTATGGGGGAGCTATCAATATAACTATGGACGCTGATGCTGGACCGATTTTTGCACTGGTTGTTAGAGGACGCAATATAGCAACATCACTGTAGCCGAAAGTTCAGACCAGATCGGACTGAATATATGCTTGTTTAGGAAGGACATCCGAAAGACCTAGAATCTGGGGCGTCGCGTTTATTATCGGGGGACTATCTCAGTAAAAGTGACCGATATAGGCCACCATTATGCAATACCATCGCGAATCTATAGTTCAATAACAACTACTTGTGCCAAGTTGCTCAAGTCGATACTGTGTTTGCGTTCTAGTAGTTAGCCGTGATTTCACACAGACCATCGACGTCAGTACTTAGATGCTTAGATCGACCTTACAAAGAAATTTCACCACTGTACCCCCAGAATATATAAACACTGTTATGGGGTCGTAGAGGCAACTATTTCGATGTGTTCACGAAAAACGCGAATGACAAAGTTAAAAAATTTTTCACAAAGGTTAAACTACATTATTAAATATGCATACCGAATTTGAGTTGAAAATCCGATTCAGGAATTTAAATACATCGCTGCCCGATATAAGTACTCTCTGTCCGTCACCAGCATTTAACAGGCAAAAATCTGACCACTAATGAAGATCGAAAGAAATTTCCTTCCGTTGTACTTAATATAGTTGGCGGCAGGGAATGGTCATAACATATTTTTACTATCACGATAGCAAATGTAGTTCAAATTTGGTTCAGGTATTAGAGTATGAGACACCCCAATATACATATATCTTTCAGTCCCTGATTTAGACTTTCAATGATATATGACCACGCGAGGCCCAAAAAAGTTCTTTCGAAAAAATTCGAAAGTTTTTGCACTGAGAGTTCCAATAAAAATTTTAGCAATGTGTAGCACAAAATTTTATCAAATTCGCTCCAGTCAATTAGAACAAAGCCCGCAACCATTATATGTAATGCTCTTTGCCAATTCTTAGAAAAAATATGGCCAAAAATACGCCACATTTTTCACAGTGACGCCTTGTAAAGATCGCGTTACTTTATACTCTAATTGTCGTATATCATCTCGACCCCTAGTAAATCATAAATGCAGGGTGTGCGAAAAATTTTAAACAACTCTTAAATATTTCCAGATATTTTTATAGCCTCCGCCACCATAAGCGGATGGGGGGTATGAGTTGAACTTTCTGTGCATTGCCGTTTGTAAACACATCGAAATCGAATGTGGCTCCTAGAAGACCCCATAAAGGTATATATAAGTCGGGTCATGCGTGAAAATCCTGAGTCGATCTGAGCAATGTCCGTCCGTCGGTCCATCTGCATTGAAATCAACGCTAGAACTTCCGAAGCGAAACAAGCTATCGACTTGAAGAAGTAAAAACTGGCAGCCAAGTAAAAGGGTGGGTTAAAATTTCAAAGGGCCGATGTTGATTTTTGTAAATAAAACACAACTAATTAGGAAATTAATTTGTAATTTAATTTTATCGTAGATGATAAGTTGGTACATTGACTTACAATTATGTAGTCGCGTCACAGCAAAATAATAGGGCCCAATGGGGCTTCGCGACCCGTCGGGTGGCACAACCTTCAACTCCGATGGCCAAAATTTTCGAGGTGAAGCGCCTGAAGGCATAATTGGAGGTATACTATGTCCGTCTAATTAGAGTGCCAAAGAATTAAGTCGATCATGTCCTTTACGCCTTCGAAACGCTTGTTGCTGGCTTATCGTACGTACACCTTTTTGCTTTCAAATGGAACCCAAAGAAAAAAGTCCAACGATGTCAAAATCACATGAATACTTGGACGGCCAATTGACATCGCCAATTTAACGTGAGATAACACGCCATGTTGAATTTGTTAGGCCGACAGAAAGAAGCCTTATTGTTCCAATGCGTTAGCTGTGTGGCAAGCTGGGCACGCTGTCCTGCTGAAACCACATATCGTCCACATCCTATATCTTCCAATTCGGGTCATAAATAAGTTCGTTACTAGGGATCTGCACAATAGGCGATACAACCATTGCCACAAGTAACTGGAACTTGACCCAGAGCCTCAATTCTTGGGAAAAATTACGGCCCAGATTGAATGCCCGCCAGCCCCCAATAAACCTGCCAGCTCAAACAGTCACTCTTTGTGGGTGGCATTGGTTTTTACCGACAAAACACGTCACATTGGATTCTGCGATTTGCCCAAATCGGAATGTCTCTTTTTTGAGCCGAACACTGAGGTGAAAATGTGCCTCATCCACTGAAGATGATTGTTTCGTACGAAAAAATTGAATCATCCACTGTGCCCATTTCTTGGAACCATTCTGGCCCATTCCACGACGTCCATCGGTCAGAATTAGTAAAACGTCTGAAATAGAGAAAATGTGGAATAAAATTCGAAAAAAAGAAACTTGGCGTTTAGCGTGTGGTTCACATTCAACATCGACCCTTACAATTTAAGCCACCCTTTAGTGTGGTATTGGATGTAGGTAAGATTGTATTGCAAATGGGCCAATAATCGGTCGCACTTTTAACGTATAGCCCCCATATAAAATGGAAACGCGACAATGTGGCTTGCGAGAGGTTCTAAGAGAAGCAATATTTCATCCTATCGCGACTGAAATTTGTACAGGGAGCCGCGGGTGTTGGCTAACGATGGTCCCCTCTACATAACCAACGCAGAAAATATTGTCGCATATCGGGTCCACATAAATTATAAATAGCCGCCCAATAGTGAACCGATCCCCTCGATTTGGGCCTTTGCGAGGGCCTCTAAGAGAACGCAAAATTTCATTGACCGATCCGGCGCTGAAATTTGCTAGCATGGTGTTAGTATTTGTCCTTTAATGACGCAATCAGCAAAATTTGTGGTCCAAGTATCGAAGTCCATAATTATATATAGGCCCGCCATATGACCGGCGATACCCAGATTTGACCTCCGGAGCCCCTTGGAAGAGCAAAATTCATCGCGAAATACCGGTTGAAAATTTAGTACGATGGTATGTAGTATATGGTCGCACAACTCATCGCAACGCGAAATTCGTTCATATCAGTTACCACTAATTATAGTAGTGCGCACCCATAGGTTAGGTTAGGTTGAAACAAGTGGGCAGCCCGATAAATTCAAGGCCTCACACTTCGAAGACTTACTTCAGTCCATGGTGAGTGACCGCACACTAACTAAAAAATACCTATCTACATATGGGCATATTTCTAGTGTTTAACCGTTTGAACCATTCATCGGATTAGTTTTCTTCTGTTGAAAAGGGCCGCAACCAGAGTTGTTCCAAAAACATTAGCAGACTGCTTAAGTCTAAACGTTTCCAGGTCCCGCCAGCTAATCTTGAAGCTATAATGCCCTAAAATGTTGCTTTACGCTTTACACAAACAATGCAGACACTCACCACAAGAGGCTGTTTTATTTGATTCCTTTTCCTCCGCAGATCATGAAACCAGTCGATACAATATGTCATTATACTTATCGCACCAATGAGGTTTTGCAAAATCGCCTATCAGGTGACAGCGACCCGCGTTATAGGCAGGAATTATAAAGCGAATGATATCTGGCGTCTGCGAGAAACACGATAACAACTATCTAGTGTGGCGGTTTTAAGTTATTAAAGTTAGGGGCCAGTATTACTTGGTGTCCGTACAACCCCTTAACAATTCTCCCATGCGAAGCATTTGCCGGATCAGTCACAGACCTTCTCACGCAGTAAGGAGCTCTGGCAGGTAGGCCCAAGAGGCATACCAAATAGATTCTAAGTTCCCCTGGAAATATGTTAAGGTAGTTCCCGAGCCTTTGCTTAGCTTCTATCTGCTTGGAGCCAGTTTCCCGGTATGTTCCTATGGCCAGCGCACGCCCAATATACGGTGAAATATTGTGCATAGCTCACCTCAGAGCCATCTCATTGGAGAGGATTTGCGGCAGGTCGATGGCCATTTTTTTCGAAGTTGTAGGAATCACAATTGACAAGGAATTTATTGCAAGGTTGACTGGTCTAGAGTTATACTAATTAACATAGCAATATTCGCTTGTAGCCATATAACATGATCAGCCAACTTCACGGCACTTATACTTAATTGCCGAATATTTCCCCCATAATAAAAACGACGATCCCAGATTTGACTCCGTGCCTTATAGGAGGAGCAAATTTAATCCCGAGATCCGATTTAGAAATTCTTTGTTACGCCTGAGGTAGTATATGGAATATTTAGAAACCATCCAAAGTGGCCCAGTATCAGTCCATTATCATGACTATAGCCCCCATATAAAATCCGATCCCGAGATTGGTTTTGGAGCCTCTCTGGAGAGCAATTTCAATCCGAGTCAAGTTGAAAATTGGATACGATTGTGGCTCAGTATAGAGCTGGCCGTAAACAAACCGTGGCTACTTGGTCCACACCAATCGCTAAACTTTTGTACCAAATATAGTAACTATATGAAGCCCCTTAGAGATAAATCGATCTTCAAATCACGTATGGGACTCAACTCAACATTTAGAAAAACGCATGTTAAGAAGTTTTAAATACCACAAACCCAAGTAATTCGATCTTGCTGGATGACGCGTTCCTCTTTCGTAAGAAGTTTCTACGATCAAGTGGAGGGTAGCATAAAGATTTCGGCTATGGCCGAACTTAACGGCCGATATATTACTGTTTAGATCTTAGTCGCAAACTTTGTGAATGAAAGACATCGATATTGTCCTTTTATAAGGCTGTTCAAAAAAAATGTTACTCCTATCGGTTTATAGCAGGGATCCGGAGCGTCCCATTTTTTTCGGCTCGCGCTGCCGCTCCCCGCTCCGAGAAAAAAAAAACCGCCTCACCGCTCCTCGCTCTGCGCTCCGAGAAAAAAAAAATCGCTCCCGGCTCCGCCCACGCTCCGCTCCTCTTCTTCGATGAAAATTATATGTACATAACATTGTAATTAATTTGTTCAATTGAGTTTTTATTTTATTTTTAGAAAAATCCGGGCGTACATAATATGGGAGCTATAGCTAAATTTGATAAGCGATTTCGATGATTTTTTGCACATATAGTTAGTGCTATAGATAGATTACATATTCGCCAACTTTGAGTTAAGAATTCGAGTTGATATTTAAGGGTTTTATGAACCTAGGATTTGAACAAAAATCGGAGCGATACATATATAGTGGGACGCATACAGTCAGTTCCTTAACCACAAGTTTACATACGGTTTTAAGAAATTGTACTTTTCTTTAATTATTAAGAAATATATAAAAATATGCATATATAATCGCCTTTATGATTATTGTAATTAATTTGAAAAACACAAGTTATATTGTCCAATTTTCCAAGAAAGATGATTTCTTTAAGTCTGGATTATAAACACAACAAGAAACATGTTATAGTTATAAGAGTAAAAAACTCAAGGGTTAATTGTAAAGCTTATGTGAGACTGATGTATATCCTAAATCTGAAACCGATATTTCGAGATGAAATTTCAGACTTTAAGGGTGATACAGGAAGATTATCTTTGTGACTAAATTGAACGACGATCGGCTTAGTAAAATAACAGTGGACAACGTGAGCGCCGACTTGTCGAAATCGGGCAATCACATATATATGGGCAGCTATATCTTAAATTTGAGATCCCGATTTCTTCCAAATTATCAAATAACGTTCGTCTTGTGGCCACGAAAAAAAAAAAACCTGTTCCCTGTGCGCAAAATTTCATCAAAAATCGTTAATAATTGCACGAACCGAATCCTGTGAAACAAACAAATACCATGGAACAGACGGACGACAACGGCAAAGCGCTAGATCGATTTCTCAGCGAGGTAGATTCTGAGATCGAATCGTATATTATACTTTATGGAGGTCTAAAAATATCAATATTTCTTGTAAGCCATAATGGACTTTAAAAACAATGTGTTGAAAATATTTTCAATTAATTTTGAAAGATTTTCTCAGAAATATTAAATCCATTTTGACTTGCATTAAAACGAGAATTTGCATCATGTTAGGATACAGTTCATTTTTTATGTCGAATCAACTTTTTCAAGAGAAATCACGGTCTTCTATTCTAAGCATGAAGATATCGTATTCGTAATTTTAAGCATGATGAAAATATTTGGTCCTCTCCGACAATGATTCTTTGCGGTTGCACCATCTAGCTATCTTAATATGTGATAGAAACCAAATTCATATGAAAATTGATCAAAATGGAACCAAAAATTCATGTGTTGGCTCTGACCATCCGACCGAAAATTTAAAAAATAGAAATCTTTTGGCACGCAATTTTGGTCCCGATCGACCAAAAACGGCAACGCGCTGCATTGGAAATTGAAAGATCTATACACAGAAATAAAAAGTAGAAGTAACTACTCTCCCGAAAGTTTTTTTGTTTTGCAAACAGAACGTAGAGAAGAATGTTTTTGTTATAGTTTGCTAATGGTGTGTGTTGTAGTGTTTTAATATTTCAACAACCTCGCATCGACAGTCAGTCCCGTGGTATAGCCTACATATTCTTACTTCAGATCTAGTGTTACCTAATTCGCTTTTTTTCCCCTTTAATTGTAATAATGAATAGAAAATGTAGTATGCGCACAGTTTTCAAACCAAAATTGAACTATCCATTAATTTTAAATTAAGTTTTCGAGAACATAATCTTCATGAAATAAGAAATGGCTCAGGATAAGTTAGCAATAGTAAAGCAAATATGAATCGTCACTTACACAGAGAAAAAAAAAAGCATGCCTCGGTTCCAAAGATTTTGTGGCTTACTTTAACAAGTTTGGGTATTAATTCCGAGCCAAAGAAGCGGAGAATACAAGTAAGGATACTTTAAGAAGACAGCAGTTCTCTTTATAAATTTGGGGGTTTATGTACTTGCTTCTAGCGAAGCAAATGTTAATTTCATTTTTTTTTGAGAATTTTTATTCGTCAGTTGTGTATCAAAAATCTCTTTAAAACGAGTTAAACACGACAATTTTATTTTCCATATTAAGACTCGTACTTCCAGTAGAGTATGCTATGTTTCAAGTAAAAGAAGCGTCTTTAAAATAAAACGTGTTGAAAAACATGTCTGTATTTTTTAACGATTTTTTGCTGTTGTAGGCAAGAATTGCAAAAAGGAAAACAAAATTTTAAAGAACAATTTTATTAATTTTAAAGAATTTTTCTTAATTATTAAAGTCACGGTTGACCTTAAAAACCCTCAAAAATTATATCTTTTCCAATGTTATGAATACACATTTTTAAGTAAATATGCACTTAATTATAACGGACAGTTAACAAATCATTCAAAAGTTTAAATGCCTTTTTGGACATAGAAAAAAATTTATTTTAAGAGAAATTTGCGTCTTGCCAATGTAAGCAAAATTTGCATTCTTGATTCTAAGTGACATGGAATCTTGACTTTCACGACAATATTTTTTTTTCAGTGTAAGAAAAATTAAAAAATTAAATATTAAACTAAGATCGTTTAATTGCATTTACTTTGACCGTTCATTAAGCAAACATCCCTTTTTTTTTTTTTTTGGTAGTAATACGGGATGAAAATTGATCGAAAGTACTGTTGTTATACGTTTTACAACACATACTAGAGATCATATTTTTAGCATTTGCCGTTTTTGAAACAATTAACTAATAAAACAGCGTTGTGTTTTCCACACCAATGTCACGTACGTAGCAAAAATACATATCGTACAATTTTTAAAAACCGTTTACTCACACTAACGACTAAGTACTGCACTAGCTAAATTTGAAATTACCTACCACACGTGTAAGATTTCAAAGTTACACATTTCATTCAAGTAAATATTTTATTCGGAGCGGTAGCGGTTTTTAATTTGGAAACGCTCCCGCTCCCCAGCTCGCGTCCGGAATTTTAAGAAATGCCGCCAAGCTCCGCTCCGCTCCGGCCAAAAAAAAAGGGCTTGCTCCGCTCCGACTCCACGCTCCGCTGCCGGCTCCGGATCCCTGGTTATAGTTTGTATATAGTTTCCATATAGAATGATCGATCCCGCAAATTTGGCTTCTTGAAATCTCATGGCCGAACAAATTTCATTCCCGATACGCCACTTGATATTTGGTTTGTGATAGTCAGTATTTGGTCGCGCGCTAAAACTATCAAAGCACAAAATGGTTTAATATCGGTTCAATAGATTTTATATATAAGATTAAAATACGTTTTTTTTCTGTTTTTACTGAAATGGTGTTTTAAAAATAACACTCAATTCTCAGGGAATATTTTGCTTGTCTTTGGCATTATATCAAACTTGTTAATACAAATAAGTGCGTAAACATTTACTCACCTTTTCACACAACTTTTATATATTTATTATTGAGAGAGCGTTGCTTTTATTTAAATGTATTTGTATTATATTTGTTTTTGTTTTGTTTATATTGCAGATTATCATTTTACAACGAATAATTTAATTCTTTTATATGAATGGAAAACCGTTGACAGTTCAACATGTCGAAAAAAACCTCCATTTAAAAATAACGACTGTCTGAGAAAAAATATAAGCAAAAACGAAAGTGTTTCCTATTTAGTCTGGCGGTTAATTAATATAACATACAAATAAAAAAAAAATAATATAAGAATAAAAATTTCTAATAATACCATAAAATAAGAAGAGCAAACGCGATAAGAAAATTTTACTCGATGGAATTTTAACTTGGGCCATCCTTGGAAATAGACAATTCAAAAAAAAATCCGGATAAACTATCTTCAACAATTTAGCCGCTAATATTAAAAGAAAACCGAAAGCGACAGTCCTACCCTAACAGTATTTAACTTAAGGAATTGTTTCTCGATCATCATCACTCCATTGCATTTAAAAAAAGAATCATTGTGGAGTGATTTTCAACTAGGCAGTATTACCGGCAAATGTTGATCAGCAGTCATCAAATCATTACATTAATTACAACATTTATCCAAATATTAAGGATTACATTGAAATACATAAAAAATGGATCATTTTGATTTAGCCGGTATTAATGACAAACAACCACCCCATTAATGGAAACCCAGTATTTGACCAACAAGGTGAGTATTAATCAAACGGAAAATAGCTAAATAATATATTAAATTAATTGCGGCTTCTAGACGGTAAAACAAAAACTGTTAATTAAATCGGAACATCGGTAGCAATTATTTTTTTATGATTATAACCCTGCCGCCCAACACTCTGGAAACCAGGGTATTATAAGTTAGTATACAAATAATGTTTTGTAATACCCGAGAAAGGAGACGAAGATAGACACAACGCGGGTCGTCTTGGCCAAAAATGCTGTAAGGGTGGGCTCCACTGAGTCGATTAATATGCCATGTCCCGCAGCTGTCTGTTGTAACATCATTTTGTAATCAAAGTCTAGGTCGCAGTTTTAGTCCAATGCGGACCTTCAAAATTTGGCACACAGTATGTGGTTTTGGGTCAGAAATGGAACCCTAATTGATTTTGGAAGAAATGCGTTCAGATTTAGATACTAGGGCTCCCATATATATCATTCTCCCCGATATGCACTTATAATGTGTGGGGGGGCCCAAGGAACGCCAGAGTTTTACGCCTGATTTACTTGAAATTTTGCCACAAGAAGACAATTTGTACTGTAGTCCTAGTGTGCGCGAAATTTGATTGAAATCGGTTTCATATTTTGAATATAGCTCCCCATGTACAGTCTTCGCCC
>PGFW01058603.1:0-16119 GCA_003123925.1 Haematobia irritans | reverse complement strand
CGTTCTTGACTAAAAAATAGTCACTTTAAATTGCACTGAGAAAATAGAAATTTTCGATTAAAGACAAAAAAACTTAAACATAGACAACAATTTATTTGAGGATTTGTGAGGTCAGGAAGATTAGGGGAATTGATATTTTCTTTCAAGTAACTTAATAATATCAATTTCCTTAATTTTCCTGTCCACTAAGCTCGAATAAATATTGTAATAATATGTAGTAAAAATACTTGCAATATGGGATAAGACTTATTTTGAAGATTTAGCATATTTGATTTAAAGTTTATTTTCTACTTAAGAACATTTTTATACCCTCCACCATAGGATGGGGGTATATTAACTTTGTCATTCCGTATGTAACACATCGATATATTGCTCTAAGACCCCATAAAGTATATATATTCTGGGTCGTGTTGAAATTCTGAGTCGATCTGAGCATGTCCGTCCGTCTGTCCGTCCGTCTGTTGAAATCACGCTAACTTCCGAACGAAACAAGCTATCGACTTGAAACTTGGCACAAGTAGTGTTATTGATGTAGGTCGGATGGTATGGCAAATTGGTCCACATAGGTCCATAATTACATATAGCCCCCCTATATAACGGACCCCCAAATTTGGCTTGCGATTGCTCTAAGAGAATCAAATTTCATCCGATCCGGCTGAAATTTGGTACATGGTGTTAGTATATGGTCTCTAACAACCATGCAAAAATTGGTCACATCGGTCCATAATTACATATAGCCCCCATATAAACCGATCCCCCGATTTGGCTTGCGGAGACTCTAAGAGAAGCAAATTTCATCCGATCCGGTGAAATTCTGTGACATGGGTCTAGTATACTGGGTCAATCAAAAATGTTTTTCTTTACTTTAAGAAAAATTTACCTTATTTCAAAACCATAGGTCTTTAACGCGAGGATGCAAATTTTATAAACTTTGTTTTAATTAAATTGCCTGTCATAAAATTTATGTTGGCTTATATTTCACATTAGGTCAATATTTTTTCAGTGCATGATCACTCTCTATGTTTTCTGAATATTGCTAGTAACACACGGAACTTACAAACAAACCAGCTTTTATTTTGTATACAAAGATTGTGAGGAAATATTACCAGGAACTGCCGTCCTTATTTTCCGGCAAGGCATCAGCGAAATTATATTAAAATTCCGAGATTCCGTTCCAGGCAAAACCCCCTACTTGCAATCGATTCCGACATCAAACATTATTCAAGTAAAATTTTTGCTGGTTGAATCTATTCCATAGAATTCCCATTGGCTGCATAATTTTGTTCATCCATGCATAAATAGATTCTAGTTTTTCATCACAGAAGGGCGTTACAAGTACATATGCATATGAAGATCTTTTGTTTTCACAGTGCACAGTTCTGTGTACATAACCATATATAAAGGGTGATTTGTTAAGGCTTGAATAAAGTTTTTTAAAAAAAAAAAGCATAAAATTTTGCAAAATGCTCATCGTTCTTTATTTGAAACGTTAAGATTGGTCCATTGACATTTACTTTTTGAAGATAATTTCATTTAAATGTTGACCGGCGCGTGCGTCTTAGGGGGTCCGATTCGGCAATAGGTCCCAATTTTGGGACTAACTTTTTCGAGGCATTTCGGCGGAAATAGCCCGAATTTCTGTCGGAAATGTTGTCTTCCAAAGCTGGAATAGATTGCTTGGCTTATTTCTGTAGACTTTAGAGCTTGACGTAGGCCGCCAAAAAAAAGTAGTCTAAACGGCGTCAAATCGGCATGATCTTGGTGGCCAACTACCGGTCCATTTCTTGAGATTGAATTGTTCTCGCGAAGTTTCCCTCAAAATGGCCATAGAATCGCGAGCTGTTGTGGCATGTAGCGCAAATCTTGTTGAAACACATGTCAAGCCAAGTTCAGTTCTTCCATTTTTTGGCAACAAAAAAGTTTGTTAGGCAACAACGATAGCGATCGCCATTCACCGTAACGTTGCGTCCAACGCATCTTTGAAAAAATACGGTTCGCAATGATTCCACCAGCGTACAAAACCCACACAAAAACAGTGCATTTCGGGATGCATGGCAGTTCTTGAACGGACTTCTGGTGTCTCTTCATCCCAATGCGGCAAATTATTTGGCTTTATTTCACGTAGCCATTCAACCAGGAAATGAGCCCTCATCGCCTGAACAAAAATTTCGTCGATAAAAAAGGCGGATTTTCTGCCAACTTTCTAAGGGCCGGCATTCACTGAAAATTCGACGTTGTGGCAGATCGTAAGTCTATTCATGATGAAAATGTCCAAAGGCATACATGAGCATCTTTCTCTTTGAACACCATGTCTGAAATCCAACGTGATCTGTCAAATAGCTAATGCATGACAAATGCCTAACTTGCCAAAAAGAAATCACCCTTTTATACTACATCGATTTTGTATATGTATGTTTGTGTATGTGCACATATAAGAATTCATAAGCAAAAGGCAATTTGTTATGGCATATAGGATTTGTTTGTATGACAACGTAGAACAAGTGTTCTTGTGCATATTTTCCATATCTCCAGTTTCAAGTTTATCCAAAAAGAATATGAAATAGAGACGTGTGTCACAATGCTGTGTGTACGATAGATTTTGTTGTGTGGAGTAGGCCAATATTTTCAGGAAAAGTTTTTTAAATCATACAGGCCAAGAATCATTGAAATCATATTTGTTGTACTCTCTACAGTAGGATTTGGAATAAGCTGACATTGTCATTCAGTTTGTAACACATTTTTATCTTTAATTGCTACAAAAGTGTCTACTCTGATTTAGATATAACTCCCACACTGAAAAATATAAAATATTATGCAACAATTTACCCAATATTAAGGATTTTTTTTTTAAATAAAGAAATTTTAATCATAAGAAATTTCATAAACATTGCTTTAAAAATTGTATTCTTTAAACCCATGACATGAATCTTTGAAAAACTGTTTTGACGTAAAAAAATAATCCTTAAATTAACTGAGATAGTGAATCTTTGGGTTAAAGATAAAAAAACTTCAAATATAGGCTAATATTTATTTTGAGGATTTTGCAAACTTTGCGCAGCAAAAAAAAAAAAAAAGAGTTCTGTTTGGATCCGGAAGTGGTGCAAAATAGGCGCAGAAGCGAAGAATTTTACGTGGGCTTGTCATATGACAGATGTCCACCATTTCAGTAGTCGTATGCACTGACTTTGCATCAATTTCTTAAGGTGTGGATGCGAATTCAGTGTTTTTGGAATGTTAATTAAAGAAAATATGTGAATTATTTTAGACAATAAATACATTTAAAATTTTTTTTTATTGATCTTTTAATGCATTCTAAGCTTGTCCTGAAACGTTTGCCACTCGGCAAGATTTCTAGAATGGAATTAAACTTTTTTTTCGGGGCAAAATTTAAATAATTTGTACTCATTTTATTAATCTGTTTTTAACCTATTTGAAACAAACAAATTTTAAATTTCCCCTTAAAAATATGAAAATAGCGAGTTAAAAAAATTGACACGAATGAACTTCCTGTGCAGTTACAATAAAGAACATTCTTTGTGACAACAGTTTTGGAAGTGCTTTTAAAGTTGTGCGTTGATAAGAAGGCTTCCAATTGTTTTTTGCTTGGTGTTTATCACTACATTTTTATACCCTGCGCAACTGTGGAACAGGGTATTGATAAGTTAGTTGGCTATGATGTTTTTTGCAAACACCGCAGAAGGAGAACGAGAATAGACACAGTTTGTGTCCGATTTGTCAAAAATGCTCAAGGGTGGACTTCCTGAGTCGATATGCCAATGTCGCGTTTGTCACAACACATTCTTATAATGTCAAGTCTAAGGTCGGCAGTTTTTAGTCCTAATGCGACTTAAAATTTGGCACAAGTATGGTTTATTGGCTCAGAATAGAACCCATATTGATTTTGGAAGATTTCGCATATAGCTCACACAGTATATATTTTCGTCCCCGATATGGTCTTAAATGGCCCGAAGAAGGCCAGTGATTTAGCGGCATAATTTGTTCAAAAATTTTGCACAAGAGACAATTAGTAGGCTATAGTCACAGTGTGGCCAAATTTTATTGAAATCCGGTTCAGATTTAAGCATATAGCTGCCCTATATATCCTTTCGACCGATATGGACTATAATACGGTCGCAGAAAGCCAGAGTTTACGGCCAATTTGGTTGAAATTTTGCAGGGCAGGGAGTAGAATACAGCATTGGGCAGCTATCGTGCCAAATTTGTTGAAACCGGTTCAGATTTAGATATAGCTGCCATATTATAGCTTTCGCACCGATTTAGCACTCATATGACCACAGTGGCCAATCTTTACTACGACTTTAATTGAAATTTTTTGCACGAGGGAGTAAGAATTAAGCATTGTAGGGCTATGGCGTGCCAAATTTGGTTGAAATTCGGTTCAGATTTAGATATAACTCCCCAAGGAGGAGTTTCTATCAACTTCTTCTTTAGGATGTTGCATAAAAAACCTTCTGGTTTCCCTAAGAAAAAGAAAGCATAAAGTGATGGCATACGAAGATGATGTGGCGCGTAGGCAAGCAGGGGAAAATTTCCCATCCAAAATCAAGAGATATTCATACAGAAGAGCCCCTCGAGGATGACTGAGAAATGGCGAAGATTAATGGTCTTGGGGTAATCTCTGCAAAGACAGAACTAGTCATGTACTGCAAGGATCGCAAAAACTCCCACGGGTTAGGCCTCATTTCCTAGGAGGTATTGAAAATCCCTTAGTGAGTGTGGCAAAATACCTTGGCGTTTATTTTGGACAGGAAGCTGAACTTTATAGCTTAATATTGAAGTAAAGGGCGAGGAAAGGCAACGGTAGCTTTTATACTTCGTGCAGAAATGGCATAGGGAAAAAATGGGGACTAAAAACCAAAAATTGTGCACTGGCTATGCACGGCTAGTGGTTATAATGCTAATAATGGTGGTGCACTGGTGGCGGCGGCACTTCACCAGCCGTCACACGTTTAGACAAAGTTCAGCGTATGGTAGTCCTTGGGCCAAAATCGTTCACCGTAGTGATTCGGAACTCATCGTTCCTTTTGTAGGGGCAAAAGGAACTAGTTCCTTCAATGCGTTCATGCGTTCGCTGTTTCGTTCGGATTTGTATATTTGTTCATGCACTGTCTCTACTAAACGACAAAATTACATTGTTTGTTTAACTTTTTGGTGTAAACGAAGTTCCGTGTCAAATTGAAAGACACAACAAGTATATACGGCCGGTAAGTTCGGCCCAGGCCCGAAATCTTATGTACCTCCACCATGGATTGCGTAGGAACCTTCTACTAAAGGCTGTCATCCACAATCGAATTACTTGGGTTGGGCGATAACACTTGGCCAATGGCATGGGGGTATCGTAATAAACTTTTTAACACTGTGTTTAAATTATAGTTTAGCGCATACGGGTAATATATTAAACAAAAAAAAGGGCGATTAAATACGTATATAATTAGTTTGACAAAATTTTTCTATAGAAATAAAATTTTGACAAACATTTTCTAATAGAAATGAAACCTTAGAAAATTTTCCATAGAAATAAAATTTTGACAAATTTTCTATAGAAATTAAAATTTTGACAAAATTTCTATAGGAAATAAAAACTTGACAAAATTTTCTATAGAAATTAAAATGTTGACAAAATTTTCTATGGAAGTTAAAATGTTTGACAAAATTTTCTATAGCAATACAATTTTGGACAAAACTTTCTATAGAATAAAATGTTTGACAAAATTCTTGTATAGAAAATAAAATTTTTGACCAAAATTTTGTATAGAAATAAAATGTTGACAAAATTTTCTACAGAAATAAATTTTTTACAAAAATTTTCTATAGAAATAAACTTTTGACAACATTTCTATAGAATAACTGTTTGTTACAAAAAAACTTTTGATAGAAATGAAATTTTTAACAAAGATTTCTATAGTAATAAATATTTGACAAAATTTTCTCATGGAAATAAAGCTTTGGTAGATTACAAAAATTTTCTATAGAAAATAAAATTTTGACAAAATTTTTCTAATGGAAATAAATTTTGACAAACATTTGTTATAGACAATAAACTTTTGACAAAACTTTTATAAAATGAAATTTCTTGACAAAATTTCTATAGTAATAAAATTGACAAAATTTTTCTGATGGAAATAAAGTTTTGGGTAGATTTATTTTGGGGCGATATGGACGCAATTTTTGTGTAATAAGTTCATTCGGCTATATATAACTAAGGACGAGATATGTGACCAATTCTTTACATGGGCTGTTAGAGGCCATATATTGACAAAAATGTACCAAATTTCAACCGTATGGAATGAATTTTGCTCTTCCCAAGAGGCTCCGGAGGTCCAAATTGGGTGATCGGTTTATATGGGGGCTCTATATAATTATGGAACCGATATGGAGCTGCAATTTTTGCATGGTTGTTAAAAAACGTATACTAAGACACGTACTAAATTTCAAACCGGGATCGGATGAATTTTGCTCGCTTCCAAGAGGCCTTGGCTGGTCAAATTGGGGATCGGTTATATGGGCAGCTATAATAATTATGGACGATTATGGACCAATTTTTTGCATGGTTTTGTTAGAGACCATATACTAACTCAGGTACAAATTTCCAATCGGATCGATGATTTTGCCTCCCAAGAGCTTCCGCAGGTCCAAATGCTGGGGATCGGTTTCTATGGGGGGTATATATGAATTATGAGACGGATATGGACAATTTTTGCAATGGTGTGTTAGAGACCGTATACTAAGACCACGTACAAATTTCAACAGGATTCGGATGAATTTTGACTGCTGCCGGGAGGCTCCCCAAGCCAAATTTGGGGATTCGGTTTAATATGGGGGCTATACGTAAACGTGGTCCGATATGGCCCATTATCAATACCATCGCGACCTACATCAATAACAACTATTGTGGCAAAGTTTCAAGTTGATAGCTTGTTTTTCGTTCGGAAGTGAGCTGTGATTTTCGCACAGACGGACGCCAGGCCGGACAGCCGGATCAGACGGACGGACGGACGGACGGACGGACGGACGGACATGCTTAGCATCGGATCAGAATTATCCACCACGACCCAGAATAATATATCACTTTATGGGGTCCTTAGAGCAATTATTTCGATGTGTTCAAAAGGCGGAATGACAAAGTTAATATAGCCCCATCCTACTGGTGAGGTATAAAAAATATGAAAAAATTGAGTGAAATTACTTCAAATAAGTTTAATAGTAATATAATAACAAAAATTAAAGGAATGGAAAATTTTAAGGAAATAACTTAATTCAGGAAGCCAAACTCTTTTGGATGGATTTTTTGGAATTGAATAATACTATAACTCCTGTGCAAAATTATTCAATTGGAAGAATTACGATGTTTTTTGTCGTTTGTGAAGAGTCTGAGATGGAATTTAAAGATTCTAATTAAAATAGCAGCATATCAGTCCAATGGTTTAAATAACATACGCCGGCCTACCAAAATGAATGAATTGGTAAATAGGCTCTAACAGAAGTAAAGGAAAATACAAAACTGCGATCCGAAGAAGCGATGGATGCGGTAATTGAAATATAGAACTAACAACGGAGATGAAGAAGCGAAAGAGATGGAAACTAGTGAGCAGTCGTTCTTTCGTAGACCGTTCATTGGAAGTAGTTCGTTCGGAACGAACCAAGATAGCGTATGGCAATGTGCTGTGTATTCAGGTGCATTCAGCAAGACAGGAACAAATTTCCCTTAATGTCATACTGCACATCTATTGCCTTAGACATTTTGCCAAACAGTCAGCTACAAAACGAGGTTGTTTGCGGTTTGCAAGGGGGGGCGAGCCTATCGCTTGTGGTCAGAAAAAGGTTACGATCACAGTTCGGTCCTTCAAATATATGGCCAGTATGCTGGCCTAAACGTAGTGGATTAATACTTTGGCGAGACCACTTTTCGACAAAAAGTTTGTAGAGCTCTAATTCTCCACAGTGAGGGGTCCGTGGTGTACACGGACGCCCGGGGATAAAGATATATAGATTTTCTACACTGATGCCTCAAAATTGGATGCAAAGTGGGTTTCGGAGTATATTCTAAAGATCTGGAAGCTTCGGAATAGCGAAAAGATTGACCCTGATCACTGTAGTGTTTTTCAGGCTGAAATATTAGCATAAGAAGAAAGTGGTGAATTGGCTGAGAAGTAATGCTCCTAAGCAATATTCGGCGTTAATATATACTCAGACAGTCAACGGCTTGCAATAAAATTCCCTTGACTCTGTGGTTCCTCAAACTCGAAAACGGGGGTGTCGGCATCGACTGCCGCAAATCTTCATGAGATGGCATGAGCGCACAATATTTCACCTATATGGGTGCCTGGCCTGGAAAATACGGGGAAACTGCGAAGCGATGAAGCCTCAGCAAAGGTCTAGGAAGTACCTTTAGCATATTCCAGGGGAACTAGACTCCTGGTTTGGTATGCCTCTGGCTACACTGCAAGCTCTTACTGTCGTGGAGAAGGCTGTCATGATGGCAATGTTCGATGGAAGGGATATGCTAAGGGTTGTAACGACATCCAAGCAATAGGCCCCATTTAACTTTAAAACCGCACACTATCAATCTGATATCCTGCTATAACGGTCGCTTGCCTGATAGCGATTTTGCAAAAACTTATTGGCGCGATAGTATAATGGATTATTGTATGAGCATTTTGTGTAAGGCGTAAGCAAATTTTAGGGAGCATATAGCTTGCAGATCTACTTACTGGCGGACCTGGAAAACTTAAAGCAGTCCTTTCTTAATGTTTTTGGGAACAGTCTGGTTGGTTCACAGAAGAAAATAATGACGAGAAGGTTCTGCGGTTTAAACTAGAAGTGGCCCATAATGTATTAGGTTTTTTAGTATATGTGGTATCACAATGGAACTGAATAGTCTAAGTGATGCTGAATCTTAAATCGGCGCTGCCACTTTAACTTAAGCGTAGCCTAGTCGAAAAGTTGTTAATGACTCTAATTTTCCTAAACTTCTAAATACGAATATATCGAGGCGATAAAATCATAAATAAACTTTTGCCGAGTTTCCTTAAAATTACTTCAGATTTAAATGTTTCGCCATATTTATACCGCTTTTTAGACTAACATTGTGTTCAGCCCTAGTCTGCATTAGGCCGACTTTAATGTTGAGTCTATAGATTTTGTAGAAGTCCTATCAAATTTGCTGTCCAACACATTTGACGGATCTGATACCTGGTATCGAAATTTAGATGCTCAAAGTGGCTGGGGCAGGATATATATAGTCTGCCCCGCCCGACTTTAGACTTTCCTTACTTGCTTTCAAGTATTTTTCTTCATATGGCTATCAAGTGATTTAAAAACAAAGTTAAGCTGGAGCTTTATTTTCCAAAATTCAGACGTCGACTTCCAGTAGAAATTATGCAATTATATCAGTAAAAAACGTATTAAAATAAGTGTTGAAAAAAACCGGATGTTTTATTTTTGAACGGATTTTTTGCTTTGTAGTCAATGATGCAAAGTACAAAAAATTTAAAAGATAATTTCATTAATTTTAAGGAATTTTTCTGATATTAAATTAAAGCTTAAGCTTGACCTTAGCCCAAAATTTTTTTCTATTCATGTATATGATACCCATTTTTAAGTCAAATAATTAATTATAACGGACATACGACTTATTGAAATAGTTTATTCGACTTTTGGAAAAGAAAAAACTTACGAAGTATATTAGAGAAAATGCGTATTCTATGCTAAGCAAATTTGGCATTCGTATTTTAAAGACATGAATTTTAAACCTCACGACAATATATTTTTCAGTGTGATAGCGCCAAACACAAACCAATTATAGGTATGCATCCCAGTTTTTTAGCCTTAGCTCTTTTCTCTTTATTTAATATTGCATGATCTTCCCGATAAATCTTACATGGATTTTCTGCATCGATATAGATATAAAGCTTCTATTTTTGAATTGCTATTATAAGCGCTTAGGGGCTGCGAACCCAGGTTATAGGTACGATGGTTGTAGCTCTCATGATTGCTGTTATATATTCATTTTAAGCAAAATTTTCCAATCGGGCATAATTCTAATAAATAGTACTATAAAGAAATATAGAACAAAGCAAACCACTAGAGAAAAAGTTCAATGGTTTTTGTATGGTGGAAATGTTTTAGAGAAGAAAATGTGCATGAGTTGAAAAAGTGAATAAACATCATAGGCAAATTTTTGAATGCTGGTAGTAATTGCTAGCTCAAGTTCATTATTTTTCAAAACGAACTCAAAATACCTACAGAGAAATCTCCTCAAATACTCTGAAAAGCGGACACTTCTTCGAAGTGTAAAATTTTAACGTGAGGAATATATAAGACCGGGATATATATGTGCGGATATCCCGGTCTTATATATTTCTCATGTAAAATTTTACACTTCGAACAAGTGTCCGCTTTTCAAAGTATTTGAGAGATTTCGCTGGTGGTATTTTTGAGTTCGTTTTGAAAATGTTTGTCCAACATTTATTTTTGTAGAAAACTTATGTCAAATAGTTCATTTGGCTTAGAAAATTTTGTCAAAATTTTTTTTTTTTATTTCTATATAAAATGTTGTCAAAATTTTATTTCTATAGAAAATTTTTGTCAAAAATTTTATTTCTATAAAAAATTTTGTCAATTTTTTATTTCTATAGAAAATTTTGTCAAAATATTATTTTTATCAGAAAGTTTAGTCAAAGTTTATTTTTATCCAAAATTTTGTCATCATTTTATTCTTTGAAAAGTTTTGTCCAAATTTTTACTTTTATTAGAAAGTTTTTGTTAACATTTTTTTTTATAGAAAGTTTTGTAAAATTTTGTTTTGTAGTAAGCGTTTTGTCAAAATTTTATTTTTGTAGAAAGTTTTGTCAAAGTTTTATTCTATCGCAAATTTTGTCAACAATTTTATTTTCTATAAAATTTTTGTCAAAATTTAATTTTCTAATCCCAATTTTGTCAAACATTTTATTTCTTTAAAGAAATTTTGTCAAAATTTTATTTCTAATAAGAAAATTTTGTCAACATTTTTATTTTTTATAGAAAATTTTGTCAAAATTTTATTTTTTATAGAAAATTTTGTCAAAATTTTATTTCTTTAGTAAATTTTGTCAAAATTTTAATTCTATACGAAAATTTTTGTCAAAATTTTATTTCTATAGAAAATTTTTTGTCAACATTTAATTTCTTATAGATAAGTTTTTGTCAAAAGTTTTATTTCTATCCAAAATTTATGTCAAATTTTATTTCTAGAAAAGAAAATTTTTGTCAAAAGTTTAGTTCTATAAAGTGTCAAAATTTTAATTTTTATTAGAAACTTTTGTCAAAATTTTTAATTTCCTATAAAAAAATTTTTTCAAAGTTTTATTTCTTAGAGAATTTTGTCAAAATTTTATTTCTAATAGAAAATTTGTCAAATTTTTATTTGCTATACGAAAAATTTTGTCCAAGTTTTTATTTTTACTAGAAAGTTTTTTGTCAAAATTTTATTTCTTTAGAAAATTTTGTCAAAATTTTGATTTCTACGAAGAATTTTGTCAAAGTTTTAGTTCTATAAAAATGTTGTCCAAAATTTTATTTTATAGAAAATTTTGTCGCAAATTTTAATTATCTATTGAAAATGTTTGTCAAATTTATTTTCTATAGAAAAGTTTTTTCAACATTTATAATTTTTATTTATTTTATGAAAAGTTTGTCAAAATTTTTTTTTATAGAAAGTTTTTTGTCAAAGTTCTATTTCTAATCCAAAAGTTGCTTCAAGGAATTTTAATTTCTGTTAGGAAATTTTGTTCAAAATTTTACTTTCTATAGAAAATTTTGTCAAATTTTATTTCTATAGAAATTTTGTCAACATTTATGTTTATAGAAGTTTTGTCAAAGTTGTATTTCCTATCAAAATTTTTGTCAAAATTTTATTTCTACAGAAAATTTTGTCAAAAATTTAGTTCTATAAAAAAGTTGTCAAAATTTTATTTTTATAGAAACTTTTGTCAAAATTTTATTTCTATAAAAAATTTTGTTAACATTTTATTTCTATAACAAAATCTTGTAAATATTTTTTATTTTATAAAAAATTTTGTCAAAATTTTATTTCTATAGAAAATTTTGTGTCCAATTTTAATTCTAATCGAAAAATTTTGTTAACATTTTTCATTTTTATATAAGTTTTTGTCAAAATATTATTTTTAAGAAAGTTTTAGTCAAAGTTTTATTTTTAAATCCAAATTTTGTCATCATTTATTTCTTAGAAAAGGTTTGGTCAAAATTTTATTTTTTATAGAAGTTTTGTCAACATTTCTATTTTATAGCAAGTTTTGTCAAATTTTGGTTTTTGTAGAAGGTTTTTTGTCAAAATTTTATTTTGTAGAAAGTTCTTTGTCAAAGTTTTATTTCTTAATCGGCAAAATTTTGTCATAAAAAACTTTTCATTTCTATAAAAATTTTGTCAAAATTTTTTTCTATCGCAAATTTTGTCAACATTTTTTATTTCTTTAGAAAATTTGTCAAAATTTATTTCTTATAGAAAATTTTGTCAACATTATTTTTATAGAAAGTTTTGTCAAATTTATTTTATAAAAATTTTGTCAAAATTTTATTTCTTTAGAAAATTTTTGTCAAAATTTTATTTTCTATAGAAAATTTTTGTCAAATTTTTATTTCTATAAGAAAATTTTGTCAACATTTAATTTTATAGAAGAAGTTTGTCAAAGTTTATTTCTATCCAAATTTTTGGTCAAAATTTTATTTCTTAAGAGAAAATTTTGTCAAACGTTTAGTTCTATAAAAAAGTTGTCAAATTTTATTTTATAGAAAGCTTTTGTTCAAAATTTATTATTCTATAAAAAATTTTTTTCAAAGTTTTTATTTCTTTAGAGAATTTTGTCAAAATTTTATTTCTATAGAAAATTTTGTCAAAATTTTATTTCTATAGAAAATTTTGTCCAAGTTTTATTTTTATAGAAAGTTTTGTCAAAATTTTAATTTGCTTTAGAAAATTTTGTCAAAAATTTTAATTTCTATAAGAAAATTTGTCAAAATTTTATTTCTATAGAAAATTTTGTCAACATTTAATTTTTTTAGAAAGTTTTGTCAAAGTTTTATTTCTATCCAAAATTTTGTCAAAATTTTATTTCTACAGAAAATTTTGTCAAAAATTTAGTTCTATAAAAAAGCTTGTCAAATTTTATTTTTATAGATAACTTTTGTCAAAATTTTATTTCTATAAAAAATTTTGTTAACATTTTATTTTCTATAGCAAAATCTGTCAATATTTTACTTTCTTTAGAAAATTTTGTCAAAATTTTATTTCTATAGAAAATATTGTCAAAATTTTATTTCTATAGATAAATTTTGTCACATTTTATATTTATAGAAAGTTTTTGTAAAGTTTTATCTTCCTATCCAAATTTTTGTCAAAATTTTATTTTTATCGAAATTTGTAAAAATTTTATTCTCTAACAGAAAATTTTGTCAAAAGTTTAGTTGCTATAAAAAATGTGGTCAAATTTTATCTTTTATAGAGAATTTTGTCAAAATTTTATTTTTCTCTGGAAATTTTTATTTCTATAGAAAATTTGTGTCAAGAATTTTATTTCATACAGAAAATTTTGTCAAAAATTTTATTTCTTGAAATTTTGAGCAAAAATTAATTTTCTATACAAGTTTTGTCAATTTTTTTATTTTTTATAGAAAGGTTTTGTCAAAGTTTTATTTCTATCGCAAATTTTGTCAAAATTTTATTTCATCGAAAATGTTGTCAAAATTTTTATTTTCTATCAAAATTTTGTCAACATTTTTATTTGCTATAGAAAATCTTTGTGAACATTTTATTTCCTTAAGAAATTCTTGTCAAAATTTTATTTCTATAGAAATTTTGTGCAACATTTTTTTCTATAGAAAATGTTTGTCACATGTTAATTTTGATAGAAAATTTTTTGAGAGTGGTATTTGGCACAATGCCAGCAAAACACAAGAATTCTACCAATCTACCAAACAGTAAAAAATCTAAAATTTTTGGTAGAATTTTCCAACTTTGGCAACTCGTGGTCAATATTTGATATGTTACATATGGAATTTTACTAAAATAAAAAGTTTTGTACAATTTGGTACCCTCAGACTCTAGTGGCATTAAAAATTAGTTGATTTTAGTTCAGATTTGGACAAAAGTAAATAAAGTATTTCAATTAGTTTTTTTTGCTTACTTTAGTTACGTGATCTAAAGAGAAACTATGTTTTATACAAATGAAAGTACACATTTTTACTACATTGAGAAAATAGTTCATATTTTACGCGAAAGTTGAATGGAAGTTAAGTTAGAATTGCATTCATAAGTTTTTCAAAGAAGTAAACTTTTCATAAATTGGTGTCCTGTCTTGATTTCATATAGCGGCTTTAAAGACATATTAACAATTTGTAAGCTCCAATGTTTTCCTTCAAAGCATAATTTTTTTAAAAAACAAAAAAAAATGTATTTATTTTTAAAAAAAGCGTTCTTCAAAATTTATTAACACTATTTGTATGATGTTTTGCAATTTATTGAAACATTTTAGTTAACGTTTTCTAAAAATTAAACTATATTTTTTTCATGGTGGGTTCAAAATTTTTTTCTGGGTGTAAATTTTACGCAAACAAATGATTAAATTTTTACTAATCTGATTGATTTTCGTCGAAATTATCTTATTATTTCTTGTTAAATTAGATTTATGTTTGATAGAATTTTTGGGTATTGCCGATATGAGTCTATCATGTCAGCAATATAGCTTAGTTTAAACTCCCATAAAGTAGTTGATTTCCCATTTAACATTCTCCTACTTTTTCCGCTTTAATACCGTTGTCATTTTTATCATGTAATTATCAGCGAAGAATTTGATTATTATTCATTATGTGGCCAAGAGTCTTGTGATATTTCCGTCTTTTTGATGGCAAAAATGTTCCTTGAGATAATATGTCACCACAGCGAAACCTATATCTGTACCCAAAGAAATTGGCTGTCTAAAGCGTTAGCAACTAATTGTGAAGTGCAATGAGATTATTTCCCATTTTCAACAGCCCAGATCCCATCAGTGAGCAGGAAAGCTTAGCTGAATTCACCTGCTATGTAATGCTTTTCGTTATATGTTGATAATGTGTCACTTCAAATTAGTACGAAAAGGGTGTTGACTTTATCGGTCCCTAACAATCAGTGACTGGCGCAGGTGTTATTCCAGGTGTTATGTTACATGGTGAAGCTATAGTGGGGCAATATCAATTTATTGCAAATAGGCTACCAAGTTTCATAAACTCGAATGGAGAAAACGCATTTAGCGAATGTTTGATGTAGCTTCTGTGTTGTAATAATAGAGGCAAAAATTTTGGTTTGTAATGTTGAAGAAACATTGTCCTTAGGGAATAAAGGGAAGTTTTTTTGAATTTTTAAAGAGCTATAGATTAAGGCAAGCTGTATATATATAATATATATATTGTATATATTGGGAGCCAGCCCGTGGTGCAATGGTTAGCATGGCCGCCTTGCAAACACAAAGTCGTGGGTTTCGATTGCCTTGCTTAAGACCGAACACCAAAAGTTTTTAGTGCGGTGGATTATCCACTCAGTATTGCTGGTGACATTTCTGAGGTTTTCAAAGCTTCTCTAAAGTGGGTTTAAGCAATGTGGAACGCCGTTCGGACCTCGCGCTATAAAAAGGAGGTCTTGTCATTGAGGCTAAGCATGGGAATCGGCGCAGCACTCAGTGATAAGAGGAGAAGTTCACCATGTAGTGATCACAAAAGGACTGAATAGTCTAAGTAAGGCTGATACATCGGACTGCCACTAACCTAACCTAACCTATATGATATAATGAATTGGCATTGGTTTATAAAAATTGGCATTTTTCGGTTTTAATGAAGCTAGAACAAGTTCGACTCAAAAAAAAAGTGAACCCTCTATTTCACTAAAGCCGAGATTTAACTTTTTATTTTAGTTCATCCGGAATTATTATTTTTGGAGAAGCTTCCTTGTTACTCTAAATAGTTTTTTTGCGAACGTATTAGTTAAATGAACTAAAAACGGTACTTCTCACGAAATAGTTCATTATTTCGTTAAATTTGTAAATTTTAGCTTATTTTTTACTACAAATGCGC
>PGFW01058595.1:4815-14920 GCA_003123925.1 Haematobia irritans | reverse complement strand
TTTTTAATTATCATCAAAGTAAACACAATATTTTCCAAGCAAATGGCTAACATTTTTATTCGTTGTCATTAGCTGTGGTTTAATGGCTTGTAAGAGCGATCGGAAATTACCTTGTTACTCTACAATCCATTGACAATATCTATGGTAGCAACAATCATCTCCGGTTATTCCCATACCAAAGTGAACATAAGAGAAGGGGAAAATATTTCGAAAATTACCGTAAATTGTAATAAAATATTGAGGCGCCATTTAACTGGACATAAAAGCCAAGCATTAGTAAATGAAAATCAAAAAGAATTGAGACTTCGTTGAAAGCTCCATTAAGAAATATCTACGAGGACAATTACAAACAAACAAACAACCAAACAACTACCCATAGGAAAATTGGCTTAAAAGACCATTTATGCAGGCAGTAAACTCCAATGAACAAACCAAAGCCAATAAATAGAAAATAGCCTATCAATATCTATCGATTCAATTTTTGCAAAGAAAATATTATGTGTTGACTTGTGGACGGACTAACCCAAGAGTCAAAACAATTTAATTCTCTTTTGGAAGAAGGAGAAGGAGTTCACAATCACCAAGGCCAAGGAATTAGTTAGTAGAGAGTACAGGACCAATGGGGTTTAAACCACCATTAGCCACAAGTAGCTTTAAAAGTGACACTTTAATGAAATATATGGGGGAACATGCGAAAACGGCATAACACCCAATTTACTAATAGACGACCAAAGATGGACAAGCATATCCCGACCTGAAATCATCTTGTCCATGGTAGTACCTTTAGCCTAACATGGGCCAGACATTACTACTAGGAGCTATAATTGATAATGCCATAGGAGCAGGACTAATGAGCCAAGCAATAGAGAGACGGTTAAGCCAATTTTGCAAACACAAAGCAAGCGGCGGCTATCTGGTCACACCATGTCCATAATGTAAAATGACTAAAAATGGTTAAGAATCAAGACTACTAGGGACCACTATGTAGCGATAACCATAAATCATACCTATTCTTTCTGGTAAACTATGCTCTCCGCAGAAGTTACTTGGAATGTTTATACTTTGTCACATGGCGATTATTTTCTTGAAATATTAGATGAAGATAAATGGGCCTTCTCTCTTTGGCCACGATTGGTAAAAGATAGTTTTTGCTATTATATAGAGACTAAGATATAACAAAATAGTGGTGGCAAGTTTATTGATAATATATTGGCTCAAACATTTATAGCGAAGACGATAAATATTCCCTTACTAATTTTACGACTAACTACTTTTAAAAAAACATCGAATATTTAACTTCTTTTTAATTGTATTAATATTTTGTTTATCCATTTAAAGATTATAATTTATTTGTTTAATTTTTAATTTTAATTTAAAATTTTTAATTTTGATCATATCATTTTCTATATTTAAATTAATGTAATTTAAAACTTTTACATTCCCACTTAGATTCTAAGATTTTTTAATTTCAAACTTTAATTTAAAATTAAAAAGAAATTTCAATTAAAAATTAGTTGGTCAATTAATTTTATGATTGAAGACAAAAAATATTTTTTCTGTTGTAATTACTTAAAACACTAAATTTTAATTTTTATGATATTGATATTAATTATATTTTAATTTAAAATTTAATTCTCAAATTTAATTCAAAATTTTTTACATTTTGTTAATAATTTAAAATTATTTCTATTTATCATTAAATCTTCATTTTATTTTAAAATTTTTAATTTGATATTAATTTTAAATTAATTTAACTTTTAATTAAAAATAAAAATTTTTAATTTTAAATTTAGTTTAACTTTTAATTGAAAATTAAAATTTTTGATTTTAATTGAAAATTTAATTTTAATTTAACATTTTTAATTTACTTAAACTTTTTAACATTAATGTTCATTATAAAATTAGTTTAAACTTGAAGTTAAGTTTTATCGTAATTATAACAATAAATTTAAATTTGTATTGATATTAATTTTAATTATAATTTTAATTTAAAATTTAATCTCAAATTTAATTCAAAATTTTAATTTTGTTAGTAATTAAAAATTTCATTTTATTTTAAATTTTTATAATTTGTGATATTAATTTTAAATTTAATTTAACTTTTAATTAAAAATAAAATTTTAATTTTAATTAAAAATTTAATTTTAATTTAACATTTTTAAGTTAATTTAACTTTTTAATATTAATGTTCATTTTAATTAGTTTAAAGTTGAAGTTAAGTTTTATCTTAATTATAATAATAAATTTAAATTTTTATTGATATTAATTTTAATTATAATTTTAATTTAAAATTTAAACTCAAATTTAATACAAAATTTTTAATTTTCTTATAATTTTAAATGTTCATTTGTAATTTTAAATTTTTAAATTTCATATTATTTCAAATTTATATTTCATTGAATTTAAATTTTTAATTTTAAGTTTAATTAAAAATTTAATTTTTGTATAACATTTTAAATTTTAAGGTTATTATTAATTAGTTTAAACATTAAATTAAGATTAAAATTTAAGTTTAGCATTTTTATTTTTAATTTCAATTTCATTAAATTCAAGTTAATTAATTTTAATTTAATTTCATTTTTATTTCAATTTTAATTTAAAATTCTAATTTAAGCTTAGATATTATTTTAATTTTAATAACGTAAGTTTTAGTTTTAATTGTGATATTAAATTTTTAATATTAATTTTATTAATCATTTTAATTAGTTTAAGCTTTAATCTTCCCAGCAAAAAAAAAAAACGTCGCCAAAAAAGTAGTGAAAATGTTCTTTTTGGATGCGGAAGTGGTTCCAAATTCTGGTCAGAAGCGATGAATTTAAACATGGGCTCTGATCTAGACGGATGTCCATCATTTCAATTTAAAATTTTTAATTTTAAGTTCAATTTAAAATTTAATTTTAATTTAACATCTTTAATTTTAATGTTATTATTAATTAGTTTAAACATTAAATTAAGATTAGAATTTAAGTTAACAATTTTTATTTTAATTTCAATTCCATTAAATTCAAGTTAATGTAATTTTAAATTTAATTTAAATTTTATTTTAATTTAAATTGTGATTTAAACTTTGATATTTTTTTTTTAATTTTAATAAATAAATAAATAAATAATAGTTTTAGTTTCAATTTTGATATTAGAATTTTAATATTAATTTTTTTAATAATTTTAATTAGTTTAAGCTTTAATCTTCCCAGCAAAAAAAGCGTCGCCAAAAAAGTAGTGAAAATGTTCTTTTTGGATGCGGAAGTGGTGCCAAATTCTGCGTCAGAAGCGATGAATTTAACATGAGCTTGTCATAGGACGGATGTCCACCATTTCAACAGCCGCTGCACGGAATTTCCATCACTTCTTAAGGTGTGAGGCGACTTCAGTGTTTTGGATGTGAATTAAGAAATTTTGTAATATTTTTACAAATAAATTTTTTAAAAATTTATGTTTTAATGCATGCGTTATACGCTGTCTGGAATTTTTTGGTCAAATATTTTCAAAATTCAATTTTTCTACAAAGGATTTAAGCATTATTTTTTCGGCTAAATTTAAAATAAATTGTACCCTTTTAAAATTAATTCTTAATCTATTTTTAAACTATTTGAAACAAAAAAAAAATAAATAAATTTCCCACAAAAGAATATGAAAAAATCGGAGTATAAAGAATTTGACTCAAATTAACTTCCTGTGGAGCTAAAAAAAGAACATCTTGGGAGAGCATTTTAAATTCCCAACTAAAAATATGAAAAAACGAGTTACAAAGAAATTGACTCAAATTAACTTCCTGTGCAGTTAAAATAAAGACCATCTTTGGGAGAGCATTTTTGGAAGTTATTTTAAAGTTGTGCCTTGAGAAGAACTTTAAATTTTTTTGCTGGGTTTATCTTAATTGTAATTTAAAATTTTTAATTTTAATTCCATTTTCATTTTCAATTGCAATTCCTATTTCAATTTAATTTTAATTTTTAATTTTATTTTTTTTTTTTTAATTTCAATTCAAATTTTAATTTTAACTTCATTATTATTTTTAATTTAAATTAATTTAAATTGTAGTTTTAATTTTGATGTTCAATTTTTAATATTTATTTTGATATACATTTTAATTAGTTTAAACTTTATCTTAATTGTAATTTAAAATTGTTATTTTTATTTTTAATTTCAATCTAAATTTTATATTATATTTTTATTTTTATTTTATTTCAATTTTAACGTCTTTATTTATTTTTCATTTATTTAAATTAAATTTAGTTTTATTTTGATATGAAGTTTAAGTCATAAATTAAAATTACGTTCAATAGTTAATTTAAAAAATATGTTTTAATTATAACTTTGAGTTTATATTTTGAAATTAAATTATATTAAGTTTTAATTTTGGTTTGGATTTTATTTAATTTATATTATTTATTTAATTAAAATTTAATTTCCACCTAATTTTGATATATAATTTATTATATATATATTCTAACTGATAATTTATAGTTTGATTTTATTTTAGTTTTAGTTTAAATTTTACATTTAGGTTTAGTTATAGTATAATTGAATATTCATATATTTAAGATATAATTGTTTGTATGTTTAGTTATAATTGTATTTAATTTTTTTTTATTTTTTGTTTTAATTTTTTTATTTTATTTTAATTTGCATTAATAAGAAAAGCCTATTTGTTGTTGTATTTTATTCAATACCAGCAGAGAAGGAATATGATCACCTCAAACATGTTTCAAAGAGCAAAAATGTTATTTTTGTATGGTGACCATGTAACATGTTTGTCACTAAATGTTATTTTCTCGTCAAATATAACCTGCTTTGCCGAAATCAGATACATGATTGCGAAGAAAATAACAGATTGCGAAACCATGTTACATGGTCACCACCAAATATAACATTTTGCTCTTAAAACATGTTTGAGGTGATCATATTCCTTCTCTGGGTGTAACGACATATAGTTACGTCTATCTGTAATTGAAATCCCTTTTTGAGAAATTCCTTCTTGCTCACAGCAGAATAATCCCCAAAAGAAAAGTACTCACAGACAGTGGTATTAAAGAATTTATCCATATATGCCATTCATTGATATGCATAACTGGCAAAATATTTACTCCTTTCCTTTTGCACATCATCGTGTCCGTCAGTCTCTGTCAGCCAGTCGAATATCCAGCCTTCTTCCATTTAAATCTTCAACTCATCCCATATCCATATCCAGTTAAATACGACACCCTCTCGAAGGTTGGCGAAACCATTGGCAAAAGTAAAACCTTAACATAAGATCACTCTAGTAGTAACGCCTTCATAGTGGTCCACGTAACGGAACTAAAAGCAATCGAAAATTGAAAGAAAAGATGACAAGGAAAAGATGCCGCTGTCTGTCGCCTTAAACAAATAATCCAATTTAAAATAATCATGCATGGCGTCTGCCTGACATCGAACGTGGTGGCGGCATCATCGTCGTCAGCTCCAAAACAAGCAGAAGCACCAGCCAGTACCACGCGTACGATATGAGCATATACCACCATACATAGTAGTAATACGTAAAACCTTCATATTTTATATCATCCAAAAAGTAATCCATAATCATTGTTTATACGAAGGATAGGCTAGAGAAGTTGGTAAAATTTTTTTAGGGTGGTAATCAATAAATTATTATTAATATGTATTGGCAATATTTTATAAAAATTTAAATTTATAAATTTTTTTTTGCTGCATTTTCAATAATTATATTTCTTTTGTTTTCTTTGCAGGTAAAAATAATTTCATTAGATGAATTAAAATTAAATTCATTTCTGGTAAGTTAGCGAAGAATCTGGTATAAATAAGGGTATAATATGAAGTTAAATATAATCAGGTGTTATTAATGAAATGTATTATTTTTTATATCACTCTCGGTTGGTGTAGCCAATGAGAAAGCATATCCCAATATTTACTCATACTGTATTAAATATGAGAGAGTAATAGCCGCACATATGTATACAAAACATACTCAACTGGGATATGTTAGCATATCTTGCCTTTCATGCTATCCATACATAGACAACTTAAATATACTGAAGAGAAGTCAATACCATGTTTACCATAAAGTTTAGAATTATAATTAAAATATAAATTAAATGTTATTATATTAAATTAAAATTAATAACTAAATAAAATTAAAGTTGACGATCGCCAATTTCCTTTCTTTCTCAGCGTGCCTCTTCATTATAATATAACTTAAAAATTCTCTTTTATTTATACATTATGGATGAAGCTTATAAATCGGCAAGAGATCATCATCATTTTCATTGTAATAATGTTTAGTGTTGGGTTCTCTGGAGAGTTTTGTTGTTGTTATGAATCGCAAGTCTTTCACATAGGACTATACTGGATGGTTTGTCTCATTGTTCTAACCTCCTTAGAGCTATCATGTTATGTCTGTGACTCTGGCTGATGCTTTAAATGTTATTGGGATACAAAGCAATCCAACAGACATCGTCCATTCTCCCATGTGTCCAGAAGTAGCAGCAAATACGTGATATGTGTGTCTACACTGGAAAAAATTTAGTGTTGAAATATTTGGTTTATTGTAGATAACATAACCACTGACATAATAAATGAAACAAAAAGAAAATCAAATTATTTTTTAATCGATTTGTTGCCTAATTGCGAGCTTAAGACCTTAGTTGTCTTAGCCATCAAAGTTAAGGTATCAATTTCAACCTTTATGAAATTTTTACCAAAAATCTACCAAATAAGCTTGGGCGACATGTTGCCGAAACTTGGTAGTTGGTCGTAGGTATTAAAGATTGTTGGGTCATAGAATTTATTTCTATAGGAAAATTTTATTAAAAGATTGTATTTCGGTAGGTAGGAAATTTTGGTCAAAGTGTTAGTTGGCTGATAGAAAAGTTTGTCCAAATTGTTAATTCTATAGAGAATATTGTTGTTCGAATGAAAGTTGGTGGATGTTAGTAAGAATTTAAAGTGTCAAATGTTGGTCAGAATGTTTATCGTTCGTATAGGAGAAATGGTGGTGTCGAAAAGATTTTATTTCGTATAGGCAAACTTGTGTTCAAGAATGTATTCTTAATGTATCTATTTTCTCTTAATAAATTTATTTCTATAGAAAATTTGCCCAACATTTGATTTCTATAAAAATGTTGTCAAAATTTTATTTCTATAGAAACATTTTTATTTCTATAGAAATTTTGTCAAACTTTATTTCTATAGAAAATTTAGTCAAAACTTTATTTCTATAGAAAATTTTGTCAAAATTTTGATTTCTATAAATATTTTATCAAAAATTTTATTTCCTATGAAGAAATTTGTCAAAAACTTTATTCCTATATGTAATTTCTATAGAAAATATTTTGTCAAAATTTCTACCGAAAATTTTGATCAAAACTTTATTTCTATGAAAAATTTTGTCAAAATTTCTACAGAAAAATTTGTCAAAACTTTATTTCTGTAGAAAATTTTGCCAAAGCTTTATTTCTATAGAAAATTTTGTCAAAATGTTATTTCTATAAAATTATATATTCAGTTTGTCAAAATTTTATTTCTATAGAAAATTTCGTAAAAAATTTATTTCAATAGAAAATTGTGTCAAAACTTAATTTCTATTGAAAATTTTGTCAAAATGTTATTTCTATAAAAATTAAAATTCAGTTTGTCAAAATTTTATTTCTATAGAAAATTGTGTCAAAATTTTATTTCTATAGAACATTTTGCCAACATTTTATTTCTATAGAAATTTTGGCCAAAATTTTATTTCTATTGAACATTTTGTAAAAATTTTATTTCTATAAATAAATTTTGTCAAATTTTTACAGAAAATTTTATCAAAACTTTATTTCTATAGAAAATTTTGTCAAAATTTTATTTCTATAGAAAATTTTGTCAACATTTTATTTTTATAGAAAATTTTGTCAAAATTTTATTTCTATAGAAAATTTTGTCAAAATTTTATTTCTATAGAAAATTTTGTCAAAATTTTATTTCTATAGAAAATGTTGTCAAAATTTTATTTCTATAGAAAATTTTGTCAAAATATTATTTCTATAAAAATTAAAATTCAGTTTGTCAAAATTTTAGTTCTATAGAAAATTGTGTCAAAATTGTTATTTCCATAGAATATTTCCAAAAATTTTCATTTCAAATTATTTTATTATTTCTATAGAAAAATTTTATTTCTATAGAAAATTTTGTCAAAATTTTATTTCTATAGAAATATTTTATCAAAATTTTTATTTCTATAAAATATTAAAATTCAGTTTTGTCAAAAGTTTATTTCTATGAAAAATTGTGTCGAAATTTATTCTTATAGAATATTTGCCAAAATTTTATTTCTATAGAAAGTTTTATCAAAATTTTATTTCTATAAATAAATTTTTTGTCAAAATTTATTTCTATAGAAAATTTTGTCAAATAATGTTGGCACTACAATGACCAAACTTAAGACAAGACTTTCGTCGCATAAATCAGACCTTAAAGCTGTAGACAAATCAGTAGAGCAAAAAACAGCACTTGCAGCTCACTGTGCAACAACAGGACACAAGCCCAACTTCACAGACGTCGAGATACTTGCTCAAGAGAATAATCATAGACGAAGATACACTCTTGAGATGCTCAATATAATAGATCTCTCTCCTGACAAAAGAATGAATTTCAAAAAAGACACGGAAGAATGCGCCAGAATGTATCGACATATTATAAACAAGCATCGACACAACGAAAGTTTAGTGTAGTCGGGTGTGAATTGCGGAAACAAACAGCAGCACAAGAACTCAAGTTAGTTATTTTTGCGATAAAAATATATTTCAATAACAATTGTGATTTTTGTGAACATTAAATGTAATTTAATTTTTGTATTTTATGTAGATACAAAATCCCAGAAGATGGTTAGTGGCACTAACCGAAATATTGGAAATAAATATTAAAACAAATCAATAATCGATTGTTTCTATGACCTCAAGCCGAACAAAATTAATATACAGAATAAATCTTTTTTCTATAGAAAATTAAATATTTCCAAAATTCTATTATTTAATTAAATAGACACAAAATATAGATTTTTCCATAAACATATAAAAGTTTTTCTATAATAATAAGCTATTAATTCAGTAACACTTTGCATTTAAAAATAAAATTCTTTACTTAGGAGATCTTTAATACCCACCCCACAAAAAATTTGGAAGTTCTTCCAAAGGCACAACTTTAAAAGCACTTCCAGAAGAAGCTCCAATGATGTTTCTTTATTTTAACTACCCAGGAAGTTCTTTTAATTCAATTTTTTTACAAACTTGGTTTTTTTTCTTACTTTAATGGGTAATTTTTAACTTTTTTTGTTTTTCAAATAGTTTAAAAACAGATAAGAATTCATAAAATGGTGCAAATTATTAAAATTTTGTCGAAAAAAATGCTAAATCCAATTTGAAAAAATTGTGATTTTTTAAAAATATTTGAGGTCAAGCGTTTCCAACAAGCATTAGAATCCATTAAAAATTATAAAAGTTATTTATTTGACAAAATATCACAGAATTTTTTAATTTACATCCAAAAACATTGAATTCGGATCACACCTAGAAGAAGTGATTGACATATTCAGTGGCACCGGCTGTTGAAATGGAGGACTTCCGTCCTAGTGTCAAGCCCATGTTAAATTCATCGCTTCTGCGTCATTTTGCACCACTTCCGGATCCAAAAAGTAACATTTTCATTACTTGCTGCCCAGCGTCGCCAAAAAAGTACTGAAAATGTTCTTTTTGGATCCGGAAGTGGTGCAAAATTGACGCAGAAGCGATGAATTTAACATGGGCTTGTCATAGGATGGAAGTCCTCCATTTCAACAGCCGTTGCACTGAATATGCATCACTTCTTTAGGTGTGAGGGGAATTCAATGTTTTGGATGTAAATTAAAAAATTCTGTGATATTTTGGAAGTGATTTTAAAGTTGTGCCTTTGAAAGTTCTTCCAATTTTTTTTGCTGGGTATGTACGTATATCGCTGAAGAAAAACCGCTGGGAAATTCGAAAAAAATATCTAACGAAGCTAATATAATCATTTTGCGACTCAAATCGGAAAATCGAAATATTTTGAGTAAAAAAATCGTGCACCGAATGCCGAGAAATTCGCAAAAGATTTGGCA
>PGFW01058517.1:3004-16204 GCA_003123925.1 Haematobia irritans | reverse complement strand
AGGGGTAAAGGAGAGAGATTTTGACCAAAAAATTGGTTTTTCTTTGTTAACCGGGGACTATCAGCCAACACTGTGTACAGTACGATACGCTATCATTGTTGCCAGATATTTTTTGATTCACTGATATTGTCAAAATGGGGTCCCAAAAAAATCGCCATATCGGCCATTTGCGGTTATTCTTTAAATTTGATTAATACGCTACATATTCTTGAATCTTTCTAAGATAGGCCTACATCGATTCATGCTTTTATATTACGAGTAGCTAGAAAATTCCGAATCGGTTCCATCGTTTCCAAGCGACACAACCGAAACTTTTATCCAGCGTACATAAAAATGAAATAAAATGGTTCCTATGGAACAGCAGATGTGAGTGATGATTGATGACTAGGATGGTTCTTGCTCCACTCCTTAGGGCCAATACTTCCGTAGGGAGTAGGCTCAGCATACGTGCCAAAAAGAAATTATATAAAAAGGTCGCTTCTTATTAGAAATTAAATGGAAATATTAGAAAATTGGCCAAAAGTTCATGACCTTTCTAATAACTCGCCGATTAGATTTGACTACAGCGGATAGTTCCGAAAGAGCTCATCTGCTGGAACTGCAAACGCAGCGGATATCTTTGTAAGGATTTAAATTGGCGTGACAGGACAGTCTTTGTAAGCGGAAAGTGGTTTGAGGTATGAAATAAAAACCGCACCTGTTCATTGATCAAAGTTTCGGGAAACTCTAAGAATTGATGGCCACTCAACAGAAAGACATTCTACAGTGCAGACTCGAATTCTATAACAATAGTTATCGTACTCGTTCTGAGTAATAGAGGTCGTCCGGATCTTGTTCCTTGTGACAGTACATAACAATATTAATTGCTTACCAATCAGATCCGACTGTAACAATTTTCCAAGAACTCAATCTTTTATCCCTGAAATACGGATCTATTTTGCCGACTTTCCTTACTAATATTATTCTATCGACTAGAGACTCTTCACCTTGAGAACCAGTACCTGGAGCCTGCTGAGAAGTTTGGTGACCCCCATAAGCTGATAAAGAATTGGTTCCTGCCGCGTAACAGACTTTACTCTCACTAAAATCTGGATCTAATTACTCCACTGAGATCTTCGGATGTAAAGTTCGGACGTAGATTAGCTAGTAAAGTTTGCATGATAGTCGTTATTTATACTAAAACAATAAACTATAAAAAATATTGAGACGGCTAAGCGACTATCGTTTGCAATCACAGGCAATCCAAGGCAGCAACAACAATCAACTATAGCTAACTTCTATAGCCTACGATCTCGGCCAAAGAACATCTGAAACAAATACAATAAGTCCCGATCGTATAAAATTTAGATCAGCGTTTCCGATCAGCATTGAACAGAAGTTCCCATTAATTACTGACCAATTACGATCGAATGGTTTCACCAACTAATCGACTCGCTAAACTAACAACCACCCATACGACAAATTGTACCATTGCGAGCGGAGATTTGAGTTGAGGAGTTGTCTTGGTGAAAGGAACCTTTATCTTTCTTTCTTTTTTCAAAGAAGCCATTTTTTCTTCTCAAATGAAACCGGAATTCGGTCCCAACAGTTCGTTGTAAAATGTACCAGTGCGACAGAAACTTAAGCTTGAAAACTGAACAAAAATTTTGGGACTTTTAAGCTCTTACTCTTTATTTCAATTTCATTATTCTTTTTACACAGATTAAAAGCATTAATTATTCAGTACTTCCATTTTTTTTTACTACAGCATACGCGAATTATTTTTCTCCAATTAAACATTTACACGACCACTGTGAACCATTTTTTATATAACTACAATGCCCTTATTCGCCCCAGATCTATACTAATAAGTTAAGGAATTCGCCTCTAAACCAGCGCTGAAAGAGGTATAGCAGCTTAACTGTCTGTAAAGTAAAAAAGTTTTCGTTTTTCTTTAGGTTAGGTATAGTGGCAGCCCGATATATCAGGCTCACTTAGACTATTCTGTCCATTGTGATACCACAGTGGTGATCTTCTCTCCTATCACTGTGCTGCCCGATTCTATGTTAAGCTCAATGACAAGGGACCTCCTTTTTATAGCCAAGTCCGAACGACGTTCCACATTGCAGTGAAACTAACAGGTTGGCTGATAAGTTCCCGGTCTGACACATAGATGGCGTCGCTAGTATTAAATGCATATTATTTTATATAGTACCAACCTTCAAATGATTCGTGTCAAAATTTGACGTCTGTCAAATTCAATTAGTTTGTGAGATAAAGCGTCTTTTGTGAAGCAACTTTTGTTATTGTGAAAAAAATGAAAAAAAGGAATTTCGTGTTTTGATAAAATACTGTTTCTGAAAGCGAAAAAAATACGGTGAACAAAACTTGGCTTTGAATAAATTGTGTTTCCGGACTCTTGCCAAGGGAAATCATAAAATATATTTGGTATTGCAAAAGCAAGCGTGGTGAAATGGGCATGGAGGACGGTGAACGCAGTGGACGCCGAAAGAAGGTGTTTACAAAATGACGAAAGACACAAAAAAAATCCCACAAAGTGATTGAATGACCATAAAATAAGTTGAATCGAGATACGCAGCAGGCCTTAAAGATAGTCAAAGGAAGTGTTGGTCATTGATCAATTCATAAATATTTGGGAATATGCCGGGTAAGCTCTGTGCAAAATGGTTGCCGCGCGAGCACACATTGATCCAAAAACAACAACGTGTTGATGATTCTGAAGCGGCTGTTTCAGCTGCTTAATCGTAATAACCCGATTTTTTCCGCGTCGAATGTTGACAATAGATGAACCTGGGGGCTCCATCAGTCAACCTCCTGTGAACCGTCTCTCGAAGCGTGGGAAAGACTGCAAAAGTCCGCTGGCAAAGTAAATGGCTCTCTGTTTTTTGGGATGCGCATGGAAATAATTTTAAAAAATCGATATCTTGAGAAGGAAAAAACCATCCAACAGTGACTATTATATGGCGTTATTGGAGGTTAAAGTCGAAAATCGCGGCAAAACGCCCCATATGGAAGAAAGAACAAAGGGCGACCGGAACATATCCCCCCAACGGACCCATTTCGCCCCAAAATGATTTTTGCGTTATGAACTTCATTGGGTGGCGGTCACAGGATCGCCCAATTTAGTTTGGCTTTATGTCTCCCTCATCGCGGTCATAAGCCCGCATAAAATGGGTGATTATGACGTTTTGAATATAATTGAATTAAACAATAACACACTAAAGCATTTTTTCTCAGATTCAATCAAGCGAATTAATTGATCCAATTTTAAAATTGTTGAATTGAAATGTCTTTCAAATCACAGAAATGAATAGTATCATTAAAAAATTAATTGAAGGTTAATTAAGAAGTTAATTGATCCAATTAAAAAATTAATTGATACATTATTTTTGTGATAGGATTTCTTGTTTCAAATTTAAAAAATTTGTTTTGAATCAAGATACATTTTTAATTGAATATTTTTTAAAACTTTAAAGTTTTAAATTGGAAAAATTTTCGTGGAAAATTTTTTGTGCGTAGTTTTAAAATAACAAAATGTATTTTTTTGAAAAAATCATTCAAAAGCTTAGATATGATTACTTCAGTCTATCCATTCAATTTTTTTTAATATTTAATTGATATATATCACAGTCTCGCACACAGTTACAGTAACGATTAAAAAATTTATATTTTCTTTAAATAATTAAATATTTTTAAAAATATACATATTAATCCTTTATTTTTTAAGTAAATTAAATTTAAAAACAATGTATTTGTTATTTTCAAGAAGAGTTTTTTGAGTGTGGTTATAGACAATCAACAACGAAAAAGGTTTAGATTAAGAGGTAAAAAACTCAGGGGTATGTTAACTTGTGTGGAGACTGTGTAATGGCCTCTTATTGGACAAATATCGAATACTGCTATTATTGTATATGCTCGGACTAAAATGTAAAACTACTATCTTGCTTCATCGTTTGTTTTAATTGTTTTTGACTGGAACAGAATTTTTGACCATTTTTCTTCTCAGCGTACGATTGATATGGAAAAGCGGCTAAAGTGGCACTACGAAGACCTATTTCGCTCGTGAAATAGGTTCGGTTTAAGGGCTGCTCCAAGGACATTTTGGAATTTATATATTAGAAAACATGAAAATTCGGAAAATTGATAAAATTTTTTTCTTTTGACAAACCAAACAAATGCTGAATTGAAAATTATGTATTTTAAACTGAAATTGGAACGAATGAATGATCGATTTGCTGCTGACTGGGTACGGAAAAAATACGCGCGCGGCGAATTTTTATTTCACAGTACCCAGCAGCAGCAAATCGATCATCCTCATCTCTTTTCCAATTTTTAATGTTTAGACACAAGATAAATAAACGAAAAGTTGGAATAAAATGTAGGAACTGAACTGAATGAGAAATGAATTTAAAAAAAAGGATTCGCAGGCGCAGCGATTTGGAGGCAATGAGATGATCGACTGTGGTGCTGATGGGTACTTGAAATAAATCGCGCGGCGATTTTTTTCAATGACCCCCATCAGCACCACGTCGATCAATCTCATCTTCTTTCCAAATTATTAATGTTAAGAAGAAATAATTAAACTGAAAGTCGCTAAGGATTTGAGGACGAACTGAATGGATGAAATTTAACAACGACGCGAAAAAGGACATCAATAAAACAAATTAGCATCTCCATCATCCATATTTCAATTCATTACATTATTTCACTTACTGGGTGGAACACAAAAGAGTCTGTATTGCCAAAATCGGCTTCCAATAATAGTGGTCTGCTAAAATATCTTTTGCCGGCACACTTTCGCAGCATTTAGTAATTCACTCATATGTTTGATTTGGCAAGTTTCTTGGGGAACTTTGTGGAGCGTTTTGCACTCAATTTTCTTCCCTTAATTTTCTTATAGACCACGAGATCTGCACTGTCTTTCTAGTTACGGGCATTTTAATTAAATACCGTACGTTATTTAGTTTAACCAAAATTGGAGATAATAAACTGCTTCATTTAGGCCAGTTTTCTTATTTGTATTCCCGACATTATTTTCCCCCATAAAATATTGGGCTATTTGACCCGCCTATTTTTGGGACATAATGACCGCGATAAGGGAGACATTAAAGCCCAAACTAAATTTGGGCGAATGTGACCCGCCCAATTTGGAGGTCATAACCCCAAAAATCATTTTGGGCGAAATGTCCCGTTGGGGGATATTTCCGTCGCCAGAAAAAAGTGTTGTTCCACCAAGACAACGCAGCCGTGCCAAAGTCCATTGAGACGATGCAAAAATTCATGAATTGAGGGCTTCGAATTGCTTTCCCACCCAATCGCGTATTCTCACAGATCTGGCCCCCCAGCGACTCTTTTCTGTTCTCAGACCTCAAAAAAGGATGCTGCGCAGGAAAAAAATTGGCTGGCAATGTAAGGAATTATCACCGAAACTGAAGGCCTAATTTTGAGGGCAAACCGAAGAGTACTACTAAAATGGTATCAACAAATTGTGAAGTTCGTTATAATCGTTGTATTGCTCTCTGAAGGGAACTAATTTGAATAATAAAAAAAGAATTTTTTCTTTGTTGAAACCGGGACTTATCAAGCCAACCTGTTACTTAGAGAAGCTTTCAAACCCCTCAGTAAATGTCACCAGCATTAACTGCAGGTGGGATATCCACCGCAGAAAAATTTTTTGGTGTTTGGTCGAAGCAGGAATCGAACTCACGACCTTGTGTATGCATGGCGGGCATGCTAAGCATTGCACCACGGTGGCTCCCTTCGTTTTTCTTTAACGAATATGTGCTAGAATCACATATTCAAATTATTTCACAGACATTTTTACACCAGAGTGAGCAATGTTCATGTAAAGTGGCACAAAGTGTTCAATTCTTCTTTATTTTCTTGGTCTTGCTCTTGCCGCAGTTGTGTGTTATTGTCTTAGTTTTATTATTATTCTCTGGTATCACAAAGTCGTTTGCCTGGATAAGCATTGGATGTCTTGGCAGAGACCTCAACCCATCCTCGAAGCTGTGTGCAATTTTCATTGTTAAACTTCCATCGGAACAATGAACAATGAACGGGAGTAGTATCTCATAGAGTGGAGAGAAAAAAACAGAGTGGATGACTTGGCACGGCGTGGCCCAAGTCGCCTCACAGTAGTCACTATCGGGCGTCTGCAGTTCAACGTTCAAGTGGCACTGGTACGCCCTAGAAATCTCCGAAGAAACACCACCAACAAAACAGAAAAAAGATCAGACCGTTTAAAATAAAATGAATAGATGAAGAGAAGAAGAAGACGAATATGAAGCAAATGAAAAAAAAAATCCCAATCTAGTATGGACAGGAGGAATCGATTGTATTGCGAGCATTTTGTTGCTATTTTTCTGGCTATTATCATTTGATTATATTGGCTCTAGGGGTAAAGGAGAGAGATTTTGACCAAAAAATTGGTTTTTCTTTGTTAACCGGGGACTATCAGCCAACACTGTGTACAGTACGATACGCTATCATTGTTGCCAGATATTTTTTGATTCACTGATATTGTCAAAATGGGGTCCCAAAAAAATCGCCATATCGGCCATTTGCGGTTATTCTTTAAATTTGATTAATACGCTACATATTCTTGAATCTTTCTAAGATAGGCCTACATCGATTCATGCTTTTATATTACGAGTAGCTAGAAAATTCCGAATCGGTTCCATCGTTTCCAAGCGACACAACCGAAACTTTTATCCAGCGTACATAAAAATGAAATAAAATGGTTCCTATGGAACAGCAGATGTGAGTGATGATTGATGACTAGGATGGTTCTTGCTCCACTCCTTAGGGCCAATACTTCCGTAGGGAGTAGGCTCAGCATACGTGCCAAAAAGAAATTATATAAAAAGGTCGCTTCTTATTAGAAATTAAATGGAAATATTAGAAAATTGGCCAAAAGTTCATGACCTTTCTAATAACTCGCCGATTAGATTTGACTACAGCGGATAGTTCCGAAAGAGCTCATCTGCTGGAACTGCAAACGCAGCGGATATCTTTGTAAGGATTTAAATTGGCGTGACAGGACAGTCTTTGTAAGCGGAAAGTGGTTTGAGGTATGAAATAAAAACCGCACCTGTTCATTGATCAAAGTTTCGGGAAACTCTAAGAATTGATGGCCACTCAACAGAAAGACATTCTACAGTGCAGACTCGAATTCTATAACAATAGTTATCGTACTCGTTCTGAGTAATAGAGGTCGTCCGGATCTTGTTCCTTGTGACAGTACATAACAATATTAATTGCTTACCAATCAGATCCGACTGTAACAATTTTCCAAGAACTCAATCTTTTATCCCTGAAATACGGATCTATTTGCCGACTTCCTTGACTAAATTATTTATCGAACTAGAGACTCTTCCACCTTGAGAACCAGTTACCTGCGCGAAGCGCCTGCTGAGAAGTTTGTGTGACTCCGCCATAAGCATGATAAAAGAATTTGGTTCCTGCGCGAACATTGTTACCTTTGGGTCTACTGCTCTCACACTAAAGATTAAGGCATCTGAATTACTCGCACTGAGATCTTTCGGATGTAAAGTTCGGATCGTAGATTAGCTATACAGAAGTTTCATGAATAGCGTCATTTATACGTAAAAACAGGGCATAAACTACTACAAAAAGTGAATTGAGACGGCTACAGGACTTTCGATAATGATGGCAATCTACAAGCGCAATCCTGAAGCAGCAACAACATCAACTATAGCGTAACTTCTATATGCCCTACGATCGTCTGTTCCAAAGAACATCCCGAAACATTAATAGCTAATTAAGTCCTGATCGTATTGACGTTTCCGATGCAGGCATCTGGAAACAGAAGTTCCCCAATTAATTAACTGACCAATTACATGAATGGATATCGAACTCGAAACCGAACAACTCACCCTATTACGACAAATCTGTAACGAGGCGGAGATTTTGAGTTGAGGAGTTGTCTTGGTGAAAGGAACCTTTATTCTTTCTTTCTCTTTTTTCAAAGAAGGCCTTTTTTCTTTAAATGAAACCCGGAATTCGGCCCAAACCAAGTTCGTTGTTCAAAATGTACCAGTGGCGAACAGAAACTTAAGCTCTGAAAACGTGATACAATAATGTTTGGGACTTTAAGCTCTTACTCTTTATTTCAAATTTCATTATTCTTTTATAACACAGATAAGAAGCATTAAATTATTCCAGTATTCCATTTTTTTTTTACTACACATACGCGAATTATTATTTTCTTCTCAATTAAACCATTTACACGACCAGTAACCATCTTTTTCATATAACTACAATGCCCTTATTCGCCGCCAGATCTAATACTAGAAAGGCTTAACGGAATTCGCCTCTAACCAGCGCTGAAAGAGGTCATACCTAACCTAAAGAAAAAAGTTTTCGTTTTTCTTTAGGTTAGGTAAGTGGGCACCCGATATATCAAGGCTCACTTAGACTATTCATTTTCCATTGTGATACGCGACCACATGGTTGATCTTCTCTCCTATCACTGAGTTGCTGCCCGATTCTACTGTTAAGTCCTCAATGACAAGGGACCTCCATTTTTAAGCCAATCCGAACGGCGTTTGCCACATTGCAGTGAAACTAAGCAGGTTGGCTGATAAGTTCCCGGTCTGACACATAGATACGTCGCTAGTATTAAATGCATTATTATTTTTTAATATAAGTTAACCGAACCTTTCAAATGATTCGTGTCAAAAAATTTGACATCCTGTCAAATTTCAATTAGTTTGTGAGATAAAGCGTCTTTTGTGAAGACAACTTTTGTTTATTGTGAAAAAAACAAAATGAAAAAAAAAGAAGGGAAATTTCGTTTTTGATAAATACTGTTTCTGAAAGCGAAAAAAATACGGTGAACAAAACTTGGCTTTGAATAAATTGTGTTTCCGGACTCTTGCCAAGGGAAATCATAAAATATATTTGGTATTGCAAAAGCAAGCGTGGTGAAATGGGCATGGAGGACGGTGAACGCAGTGGACGCCGAAAGAAGGTGTTTACAAAATGACGAAAGACACAAAAAAAATCCCACAAAGTGATTGAATGACCATAAAATAAGTTGAATCGAGATACGCAGCAGGCCTTAAAGATAGTCAAAGGAAGTGTTGGTCATTGATCAATTCATAAATATTTGGGAATATGCCGGGTAAGCTCTGTGCAAAATGGTTGCCGCGCGAGCACACATTGATCCAAAAACAACAACGTGTTGATGATTCTGAAGCGGCTGTTTCAGCTGCTTAATCGTAATAACCCGATTTTTTCCGCGTCGAATGTTGACAATAGATGAACCTGGGGGCTCCATCAGTCAACCTCCTGTGAACCGTCTCTCGAAGCGTGGGAAAGACTGCAAAAGTCCGCTGGCAAAGTAAATGGCTCTCTGTTTTTTGGGATGCGCATGGAAATAATTTTAAAAAATCGATATCTTGAGAAGGAAAAAACCATCCAACAGTGACTATTATATGGCGTTATTGGAGGTTAAAGTCGAAAATCGCGGCAAAACGCCCCATATGGAAGAAAGAACAAAGGGCGACCGGAACATATCCCCCCAACGGACCCATTTCGCCCCAAAATGATTTTTGCGTTATGAACTTCATTGGGTGGCGGTCACAGGATCGCCCAATTTAGTTTGGCTTTATGTCTCCCTCATCGCGGTCATAAGCCCGCATAAAATGGGTGATTATGACGTTTTGAATATAATTGAATTAAACAATAACACACTAAAGCATTTTTTCTCAGATTCAATCAAGCGAATTAATTGATCCAATTTTAAAATTGTTGAATTGAAATGTCTTTCAAATCACAGAAATGAATAGTATCATTAAAAAATTAATTGAAGGTTAATTAAGAAGTTAATTGATCCAATTAAAAAATTAATTGATACATTATTTTTGTGATAGGATTTCTTGTTTCAAATTTAAAAAATTTGTTTTGAATCAAGATACATTTTTAATTGAATATTTTTTAAAACTTTAAAGTTTTAAATTGGAAAAATTTTCGTGGAAAATTTTTTGTGCGTAGTTTTAAAATAACAAAATGTATTTTTTTGAAAAAATCATTCAAAAGCTTAGATATGATTACTTCAGTCTATCCATTCAATTTTTTTTAATATTTAATTGATATATATCACAGTCTCGCACACAGTTACAGTAACGATTAAAAAATTTATATTTTCTTTAAATAATTAAATATTTTTAAAAATATACATATTAATCCTTTATTTTTTAAGTAAATTAAATTTAAAAACAATGTATTTGTTATTTTCAAGAAGAGTTTTTTGAGTGTGGTTATAGACAATCAACAACGAAAAAGGTTTAGATTAAGAGGTAAAAAACTCAGGGGTATGTTAACTTGTGTGGAGACTGTGTAATGGCCTCTTATTGGACAAATATCGAATACTGCTATTATTGTATATGCTCGGACTAAAATGTAAAACTACTATCTTGCTTCATCGTTTTGTTTAATTGTTTTTGACTGGAACAGAATTTTTGACCATTTTTCTTCTCAGCGTACGATTGATATGGAAAAGCGGCTAAAGTGGCACTACGAAGACCTATTTCGCTCGTGAAATAGGTTCGGTTTAAGGGCTGCTCCAAGGACATTTTGGAATTTATATATTAGAAAACATGAAAATTCGGAAAATTGATAAAATTTTTTTCTTTTGACAAACCAAACAAATGCTGAATTGAAAATTATGTATTTTAAACTGAAATTGGAACGAATGAATGATCGATTTGCTGCTGACTGGGTACGGAAAAAATACGCGCGCGGCGAATTTTTATTTCACAGTACCCAGCAGCAGCAAATCGATCATCCTCATCTCTTTTCCAATTTTTAATGTTTAGACACAAGATAAATAAACGAAAAGTTGGAATAAAATGTAGGAACTGAACTGAATGAGAAATGAATTTAAAAAAAAGGATTCGCAGGCGCAGCGATTTGGAGGCAATGAGATGATCGACTGTGGTGCTGATGGGTACTTGAAATAAATCGCGCGGCGATTTTTTTCAATGACCCCCATCAGCACCACGTCGATCAATCTCATCTTCTTTCCAAATTATTAATGTTAAGAAGAAATAATTAAACTGAAAGTCGCTAAGGATTTGAGGACGAACTGAATGGATGAAATTTAACAACGACGCGAAAAAGGACATCAATAAAACAAATTAGCATCTCCATCATCCATATTTCAATTCATTACATTATTTCACTTACTGGGTGGAACACAAAAGAGTCTGTATTGCCAAAATCGGCTTCCAATAATAGTGGTCTGCTAAAATATCTTTTGCCGGCACACTTTCGCAGCATTTAGTAATTCACTCATATGTTTGATTTGGCAAGTTTCTTGGGGAACTTTGTGGAGCGTTTTGCACTCAATTTTCTTCCCTTAATTTTCTTATAGACCACGAGATCTGCACTGTCTTTCTAGTTACGGGCATTTTAATTAAATACCGTACGTTATTTAGTTTAACCAAAATTGGAGATAATAAACTGCTTCATTTAGGCCAGTTTTCTTATTTGTATTCCCGACATTATTTTCCCCCATAAAATATTGGGCTATTTGACCCGCCTATTTTTGGGACATAATGACCGCGATAAGGGAGACATTAAAGCCCAAACTAAATTTGGGCGAATGTGACCCGCCCAATTTGGAGGTCATAACCCCAAAAATCATTTTGGGCGAAATGTCCCGTTGGGGGATATTTCCGTCGCCAGAAAAAAGTGTTGTTCCACCAAGACAACGCAGCCGTGCCAAAGTCCATTGAGACGATGCAAAAATTCATGAATTGAGGGCTTCGAATTGCTTTCCCACCCAATCGCGTATTCTCACAGATCTGGCCCCCCAGCGACTCTTTTCTGTTCTCAGACCTCAAAAAAGGATGCTGCGCAGGAAAAAAATTGGCTGGCAATGTAAGGAATTATCACCGAAACTGAAGGCCTAATTTTGAGGGCAAACCGAAGAGTACTACTAAAATGGTATCAACAAATTGTGAAGTTCGTTATAATCGTTGTATTGCTCTCTGAAGGGAACTAATTTGAATAATAAAAAAAGAATTTTTTCTTTGTTGAAACCGGGACTTATCAAGCCAACCTGTTACTTAGAGAAGCTTTCAAACCCCTCAGTAAATGTCACCAGCATTAACTGCAGGTGGGATATCCACCGCAGAAAAATTTTTTGGTGTTTGGTCGAAGCAGGAATCGAACTAACGACCTTCGTGTATGCATGCGGGCATGCTAAAGCATTGCACCATGGTGGCGTTCCCTTCGTTTTCTTTAAACGAATATGTGCTAGAATCGCATATTCAAAATTATTTTCACAGACATTTTTACAACCAGAGTGAGCAATGTTCAAGTAAAAGTGGCACAAAGTGTTCAATTCTCTTTATTTTCTTGGTCTTGCTCTTGCCGGCAGTTTGTGTGTTATTGCTTAGTTTTATTATTATTCTCTGATCACAAAGTCTTTTGCCTGGATAAGCATTGGATGTCTTGGCAAGAGAACGCTCAACCCATTCTCGAAGCTGGTGTGCAATTTTCCATTGTTAAACCTTCCATCGAACAATGAACAAAATGAACGGAGTAGTAATCTCATAGAGTGAGAGAAAAAAACAGAAGTGGATGACTTGCACGGCGTCCCTCAAGTCGCCTCACAGTATCACTATCTGGCGTCTGCAGTTTCAACGTTCAATGCACTCGGTACGACCCTAAAAATCTCCGAAGAAACACCACCGAACAAAACAGAAAAAAGATCAAAGACCGTTTAAAATAAAATGAATAGATAAGAGAAGAAGAAAGAAAATATGAAGGAAGCAAAATGAAAAAAAATCCCGAATCTAAGTATGGACAGGAGGAATCGATTGTCATATTGCGGAGCATTTTGTTGCTATTTTTCTGGCTATTATCATTTGATTATATTGGCTGCTGTTTTTTTTTTTTTTGGTAATGTACTCAAAAAACAGATTTGATTTTGTTTTATCTCCTGGGGTGGGGAGGGGTCTTTGCGTTTAGATTTGCTTCCTTTTTCTAGCAAATGAATGATGTTGATCAAACGATGATGAACTGAGGATGGCAATGGCCATAGTTCTATGTATGATGCTGGATGGATACCAATTGCCAATCTGCTGATGACTATTGGCGGTCTGCTGTTTCTGTTTCTGTTTCTGATTGAGGATGATATTGGTATTTGAATTGGACTGAAATGGT
>PGFW01058511.1:9922-21833 GCA_003123925.1 Haematobia irritans | reverse complement strand
TATTTCTATAGAAAATAGAAAATTTTGTCACATTTTTTTATGTCAATTGCAATAGAAAAGAGGTATTTCGATAAGTTACAAACCGAAAGTCAAATTCAAAACACCAATCCACGGAAGATCCAAAAAACTTTTAAAAACATTATGCTATTTTATTGCATAGGGCAAGATGATAGTGCAACCAATAACCACAACACATTGTGTTGCTCAAACATCAATCTGTGGCCACATAGAAGAGGAATCTCAATAGACAGCGAAGATCTAAGAATGTCTTATAAGCTAAATTAACACTGCGAAAAAAATAGTAATAAACTTTTTAATTTTTTCTTATTAAAATGAAAACAATTTGAATTTAATTACATATCGCCCATTTTGATGTGAATCATTTATACCCTGAAAAAAGCTGGCCAGTTCCAATGATTTTCTTCAAAATTTGACATTTTCTTTGTTTTTGTTTTTTTGTTCGCGTGATATCGAAGATATGTAAAAACTTGTTTTGGAAACAGTCAGACTGAGTTTTAAGTGAAAGTTATGACATGTTTCAAGTACACAACGCGGTAGCTCTATATTCCACAGAGATAGCTTTTACTCAAATGAATTCAAATACTTGCCCTATACCATTCAATGCACTAAAACATATGGTTTGACATCTTCATTGAAGGAGGTAAGGAGTATCTTCAGTAAATCTGTCCGGTGGAATTCATTTGACCGTAATTTTTCAAAGATGCTGTGAGACGCAACGTTCACGGTGAATGCGCGATCGCTATCGTTTCGATTTCGCTAACAACTTTTTTGTGCCAAAAATGAAGAACTGAACTTGGTTGACATGTGGTTTTCAAAAACAGATGGCGCTACATGCCAATCCACAGCTCGCCCGATATCTATGGCCATTTTGAGGGAAGAACTTCGGAGAACCAATTCATCTCAAGAAATGGGACCGGTACAGTTTGGCCACCAAGATTCATGCGATTTGACGCCTTTAGACTATTTTTTTGTGGGGCTACGTCAAGTCATAAAAGTCTACAGAAATAAGCAGCAAACTTATTCCCAGCTTTGCGAAGACAACATTTCCGAAGAAATTTTCGGGCTTATCCGGGCCCGAAATGCCTTCGAAAAAGTTGCCCAAATTGGACTTTCCGAATGGACCACCTAAGACGCAGCCGCGATGTCACATTTAAATGAAAATTATCTTCAAAAAGTAAAGTCATGCGACCAATCTAACGTTTCAAATAAGAACCGATGCAGATTTTGCAAATTTTATTGCGTCTTTTTTTAAAAAAACAGTTTATCAAGCTCTTAACAAATCACCCTTTTTACTAACACTATGTAACCAAATTTTGAGCCGGATCGGATCATCAATAGCAAACTTACTTGCTGCCAAGTTTTCAAGTCGATTAGCTTGTATTCGTTCGGAAGTTAGCTCGTGATATCAACAAGACGGACGGACAGGAATGGATATTGCTCATATCGACACTATGTACCAAATCTCGAGCCGGATCGATGAAAGTTTGCCTTCCTCTTAGAGGCCTCACAAGCCAAATTTGGGGGTCCGTTTATATGGGGGCTATACGTAAAAGTGGACCGATATTGCCCATTTGCAATACCTACATTTATAACAACTACTTGTGCCAAGTTGGGAATTTCAGTATATATGGGGGCATATATTAATTATGGATCCGATATGGACCAATTTTTGCGCATGGTGTTAGAGCACCATATACTAACAACACGCTACCAACATTTCAACCGGATTCGCGATGAAATTTGCTTCTCTGAGAGGCTCCGTTAAGTCAAATCTGGGGGTCGGTTTATACACTGAAAAAAAACAGTGAACCCACCAGCAAGAAAATTTGTGGTAATTTTAGAAAATTATATTATTTTTAGAAAATTTTAAACTGAACAGGTAAACAAACGCTGACATCACGCCGATAATCACCAAAATTTAGTAAATATTTTTCGACAAAATTCAATTTTAAAAATTATTTGACGCCTAATTAATTTTCTTCTCTTTTTTAAAAAAATTTGATTTTTGAAGACATTGCTTGCAATTTTCGAACTCCAAAATTGCAAGAATGTCTTTAGTGCCATATGAAGTTCACAGATAGACGCATTTTTTAGTAAAATTTCCAAATTAAAGAAATAAACTGGAACTATTTAGTGAAAAGTTAACGAATTTTGGTAAATCTTATGCTTCATGTGTGTTAGAACTTTTTTTTCCCGATTTTGCAGTTCATTTAACTAACGGCTACACAAAATAAATTATAAGAGTAAAGGAACCTATCTCCCGAACTAATTAATTTCCATGAACTAAAATAAAGGTTAAATTGGCCTTTAGTGAAATGGAGGGTTCAATTTTTTCTAGTGTATGGGCTATTACGTAAAAGTCGCGTCATAATTATTGGCCCATTTGCAATACCACCCGACCTACATCAATAACAACTACTTTGTGCCAAGTTTCAAGTGATAGCCTTGTTTCGTTCGGAAGCTTAGCGTTGATTTCAACAGACGGACGGACGGACGGACATGCTCAGATCGACTCAGAATTTCACCACGACCCAGAATAATATACTTTATGGTTCTTTAGAGCCCAATATTTCGATGTGCTTACAAACGGAATGAACGAAAGTTAATATACCCCCCATCTACGAGTAGCGGTATAAAATATTCATAATTTAACTGGGACTTACTCTTTCTGGAGTTTTTATTAATAATGTTATTGTATCAATTAATTTTTTAATGTATTCAATCACTTTCTATAACTATTTGTAAAAAATCTTTTTAGGTTTGCAATTTTCAAAAATGCATTGTTTTCCCAAAAAAATTTAATTAAAAATTTAAAAAATAATATTCATAATTTTTAAACTGGGCTTACTTCTTGCGAGTTTAATTAAAAAGTTTAATTTGTATTCAATTATTTTTTTAATGGCCCCAAATTAAAAAAAATATTAAATTATTGAACATAATTTGACTTAATGTTTGCTTTCTAGTCTGGATTAAAAGGTTATATAGTATCAATTAATTTTTTAATTTGAATAAAGTTCTCAACTTTCAAAATCAAAATCCACAGGATCTCCAAACCCGTTAGATCGTCCTGTGTCTCGGGAAATTTTGAAGAGTAGGTTGGCCACTAAATAATGTCAAATTTGTTAAACCGTCTCAAGACTGCTGTATGCGGTACTAATGGTTTTGTCGGCCAGGTTGGAAGGGCCCACATATTTCGTGCAAATGGGATCCACCATTAGTTGCAATGCGTTGCGATGTCCTCTTTGTCTAATAAAAATGAAAAACACTATAGCGCTTTTATAAAGGACTACAATATTTAGAAACAAGTAAGGAAAGTCTAAAAGTCGGCGAGGGGCCGTCTATATTAAACCCTGCACAACTTTTTAGTATCATAAATTTTTCGATACCATAATCACATCCGTCAAATGTGTATATATAAATTTGTCACTCGATTTGGACAGAACTTGATAGACTTTTACAAAATCTATAGACTCAAAATTTAAGTTGGCTAATGCACTAGGGTGGAACACAATTTTAGTAAACAAATATGGGAAAACATTTATTTCTATGAAAGCCAATTTTAAGGAAACTTCGCGAAAGTTATATTATATGATATATCGCCTCGATATATATGAATTAGAAGCTTTAGGAAAATTAGGAGTCATTTTTACCAACTTTTCGGACTAAAGCAGTGACCGATTTAACAACGGAAAATGTTTGGTATTTTTGACCATTTTTGTCGAAATTCAGAAAAACCATATATATGGGAGCTTATATCTAATCTGAAAACCGACTTTTCAATCAAATTTTGCACACTTTAACTATACTACTACATTGCTTACTCCTACGTGCAAAAATTTCAACCAAATTCGCCCCATAAATCTGGCTTCTGGGGCCATTATAAGTCCATATCGGCGAAAGATATATATGCGAGCTATATCTTAAATCATTGAAACCGATTTTTCAATCAAATTTTGCAAACACCTAACTTGACTTATACGACCTAAGTGATTATGTTTCCTACAAATATTATCATAGCAAATACCGTTTTTATAAAACTCTGGCGCTGCCATGGGGTCCATATTAGTGCATATCGGATAGCCCGGCCGAAAGTCATATATATGGGAGCTATTCTAAATTTTGAACCGATTTCTTCCAAAATCATAGGTTCTATTCTGACCAAATGAGAACATGCTGCCATAATTTGAAGCAATTGCGACTTAAATGCCGACCTAGACTTTGACACAAAATGTGTTCACAGCACAGACGACGGACGGACAGTACGGACATGGTTATATAACGACTCAGAGACCCACCCTGAGCATTATTTTTTTTTTTTTTTTTTTGCCAAATGACACCTATTAGTAATCCTTCTGGGCTGTTACAAACATTATGCACTAACTTATAATAACTGTTCCAACAGTGTGGCGCAGGCTGTCATAAAATTACTGTTCCTAAAATTCAGTGTAACGGGCGGCCACTAGAAAAATTAACAGAAAAATGTCACGGAAAATCAAAACGGAATGTTCATGGTTCGTCTACGGAGCGTTACGATCTCAATGAACGCTTTCGCTTTTTTACTTGTCGAGTTAGTTGGGCGTTAGGCTATAGTGGCAGCCAATATTTCCAGGCCTCACTTTGACTATTTCATGCTTCATTTGTGATACCACAGTGGTGAACTTCATGAAAATTGTAAGCGAAAAGATCTTAACATGGTCGTTAGACGTTCTTATGGAAACCTATCGGATGATGCAACATGCTAAGGCCGCTCACTGTTAACGCGTATGGAGAAAAACAATTCACGCCTTCGAGTCACGGTATCGCGCATTTTTTTATCTTTATATTAAATATTCGTAACTATTACTGTTTTCAGATCATTGAACGATGGGGTTTTTTTGGGTTTTGACAGCGCATGATGCTCATTTCATAATTGTCAGATTTGAAACCACCTGTTCTCCGTTGACACCACATTGCTGTTTTTGATTCAAAGTTTCCATGAACGAGTCGTTTGGAAACAGGCCACGCCGTTTCATGCATTTTTATTCTATGCGCGTGTATAATGCTCTCAAAAACACAGTGAACTTTTATTTCGATTTCGCCAGAGAAATCGAGAAATGTTGCCAATAATATTTGTAATCCAAAAATTCAAAATCTCTGGAAATTTAAGCGCATTGGTTCAAGCGACAATCTGAGTTACCTTATGGCCAAACACGACTAAAATTTCTGAATTTTTACTTATGACAATGATATACCGGAACCACCGCTGTGCAAATTGGTTAGCCATGCCCGCTTGCCCATGCCACAAGCGTCGTGCGCTTCGACTCCTGCCCTTCGAACCGCAACACCAAAAAATTTTTTTCAGAACAAAACAGTGGAATATCCCACCTCAGTAATGCTGGCTGACATATCTGCAGCGCTCTCAAAACTTCTCTAAAGTGGTTCACTGCCAATGTGACTGGAACGCCCGTTCGGACTCGGCTTATAAAAAAGGATGGTCCTTGTCATTTGAGCTTAACATGCGAATCGGGCAGCACTCAGTGATAAGAGACGAAGTATCAACAATGTGGTATCACAATGGACTGAATTAGTTCTAAGTGAGCCTGATACATCGTACATGGGCTGCCCACCTAACCAACCTAACCTACCGCCCGAACATATGCCGGCAATAAAAATTTAATATTAATTTCTATTTTACTCACCATATATTACAAAAATTTTAATAACTAATTCGCATAACAACATACCTGAAAATAAGAAGTATTAAAAAAGCATTAAATAAAAAATGAAAATTTGGGTTTTATATAAAAAAGCTGAATTATATATGGAACTTATATTTTTATTTTATTTTAAGACTATTATAGTTAACACTGTTGATGGATATAACCGACATTATGTTTAGCATGAAGAACTTTGTTTTATAATTAGCCTTCAGGAAAATTATTTTTTATATGATTCAATTAAAATTTCCCAATATGATGAAAGGTTTTGAAGCCTCACAATAATGAATTTTATTATTTTCGTTTACAGAGAACTAAAAAAGCAAACTAAAAGTATACTCAAATACACACAATTTACACACACATACGAATTTCGAGCTTTAGCTATAAAGTTGCCAAGCCAACAATATGTACAATTAAAACAAAAAATATTTAATTATAAAAGAGAATTATTACGAATATTCGAAAGGTATTTCCTTTTCCTTTCCATAACTTTTTCTCCAAATCAAGCTTCAAGAAGTCATAATTTGATGGACAATGACAATGGACAAAATAGACAGAATAAACATTGACCATTAATTCCCTGAATAACAACTGAACATAAGTACGGATAGGAAGAAACTCATTTACACCCAATTGAAAAGGAAAAATACACTTGATATCTCAAATGAAATTAAAATCATAAGAGCTATAAAATTTACAACGTGTATGCCTTCAGCTACGAAAAACCATTGAGACTCGCGACGATGGCTGATTGCAAGTGTGGTCGGGTACGCATTTTTCGTCGTCGGCAGACTGGTAGCCGATGGACAAAGAAATATTTGATCCAATTGTATTTTAGATAAAACAATTAATGAAAAAATCTACGACTTGAGCGCTTCCCTTTCCCTAGTCGAATAAACAAAAATTGGAATCTGAACATCTGCAGGAAACTTAAAACCAATGGCTGCCAGTAAAAAAAAAGAACCCCACAAAGAATCTTTTCAAAGAAACACCAGACAAGGGGAAATACTGACATGGAAGGTAAATGTGTTATAAAGTTAGGCGCAGAAAACGAATTTTTATGGATCTTCCACCATGCCACATAAATATTATACAAAAGACATAGCTTGTTTTGTTGTCATACACGGTGGCTGGTATGTAATGCAACAAAGAAAAGCGCTATATTTTCTCATTTTTATTGTTTAAAAGTAAAAAAATTATGGGAAGAATATCACATTTTGCACGAATTATTACCTTCAAACGACCGACAAAACCATAACAAGATGAACGAAAGTGTCATAGTATTTGGTTGCATTCCCACCATTCCCGGTTATTTTGGTCCACTTTACCACAAAGATCTCTTTTGGTATTTTTTAGTTTTTGGTATTTTTGGTATTTTTTAGAGTTTAGCATTACTCTCTAATATGACCCAAAATGCAAAAGTCCCACGGATTTAATTTATGGTTACCACTGCTGCCAAAAAAATAATCTACCAAAATTTTAAGAAAATTTTACAAAAATTCTAGCCAAATTAAAAAAAACTAAATTTTTTTTCTATACAAAAATTTTTCAAAAATTTTATTTCTATAGAAAATTTTTTGTCAAAATTTTATTTCAAAAATTTTATTTTTTATTTCTATAGAAAAATTTTGTTAAAATTGTAATTCTATTAAAAATGTTGTCACAATTTTCTATGGTCTGATAGAAAATTTTGTTAAAATTTTATTTCCAAAGAAAATTTTGTAAAAATTGTAATTCTGATAGAAAAATATTTTCACAATTTTATTTCTATAGAAAAATTTTGTTCAAAATTTTATTTCTATAGAAAAATTTTGTCAAAATTTTATTTCTATAGAAAACTTTGTCACCAGATTTTTATGTCTATAGAAAATTTTGTCAAAATGTTTTATGTTCTATAGAAAAATTTTGAGTTAAAAAATTTATTTCTATAGAAAATTTTGTCAACATTTTTTTCTAAAGAAAATTTTGTCAAAATTTTGTTTCTATAGAAAATTTTGTCAAAATTTTATTTCTAATTTTTTGTCAAAATTTTATATCTATAGAACTTTGTCAACATTTTTTTTCTATTAAGGAAAATTTTGTCAAAATTTTATTTCTTATAGAAAATTTGTTAAAATTTTATTTCTATAGAAAATTTTGTCAAAATTTTTAATTTCATTATAGAAAATATTTCAAAATTTTATCTCTATAGAAAAATTTTTGTCAAAATTTATTTCTATAAGGAAAATTTTGCTCAAAAATTTTATTTCTATAGATTAATTTTGTCACAAATTTTTTATGCCTATTAGAAAATTTTATCAAAATTTTATATGTCTTGTAGAAAATTTTGGTAAAAATTTATTTCTATAGAAAATTTTGTCAACATTTTTTTTAAAGAAAATTTTGTCAAAATTTTATTTCTATAGAAAATTTTGTTAAAATTTTATTTCTATAGAAAATTTTGTCAAAATTTTAATTCTATAGAAATATTTTTTCAAAATTTTATTTCTATTAGAAAAATTTGTGTTAAATTTTATTTCTATAGAAAATTTTGTCAAAATTTTATTTCTATAGAAAATTTTGTCAATATTTATTTCTATTAGAAAGCTTTTGCCAACAATTTGATTTCTAAGAAAATATTTTTATAAAAAAGAACTTTTGTCAAAATATTATATCTATAGAAAATTTTGCTCATAATTTTATTTCTGTAGAAAATTTTTTCAAAAATTTTATTTCTACGGAAAATGTTTTCGTCAAAAATTTCATTTTTTAATGTTATTTTATGTATTAAAAATGTATTTTATAGGAAAAATTTGTCAAAATTTTATGTCTTTAGAAAATTTTCGCGTTAATATTTTATTTCTATTGGTTAATTGTTTTTCTATAGAAAAGTGTTTTGTCAAAATTTTATTTCTATAGAAAAATTTATGCCAAATTTTATTTTTTTATTTTATTTTTCTATAGAAAATTTTGTCAAAAATTTTATTTCCATAGAAATTTTGTCAACATTTTATTTCTAATAGGACAATTTTGTCAACAATTATTTTCTATAGAAAATTTGTCAAAGATTTTATATCTAAAGAAAATTTTTAAAAATTTTATTTCTATTAGACAAATTTTCTATAGAACATTTATTTATATAGAATGAAAATTTCAAAACTATATTTCTATGAAATCTTGTCAAACAATTTTCATCTTATCTTTCAAAGTTTTGTTTCTATAGAAAATTTTGTCAAAATTTATTCTGTAAGAAAATGATCCTCATGTCACAATTTTTAAGTCTTTATAGAAAATATTCCTCTTTGTGAAAATTTTTATATCTATTTAGAAAATTTTGTCACAATTTTATCTATAGAAAAATTTATTTTTATAAAAAAAATTATTCCTGTTCTATTAGAAATTTTTGTCAAAATTTTATTTCATACACAAATTTGTCAAATTAATTTTATTTCTTTTAGAAAATTGTGCAAAATTTTATTTTCTATAGAAAATTTTTGTCAAAATTTTATTTCTTATGAAAAATTGTCAAAATTATTTCTATAGGAAAATTTTTGTCAAATTTCTTTATTTTATGAAAAATCTGTTTGCGCTTACATTTTTATGTCCTATAGAAAAATTTGTCAAAAATGTTTATGTCTGTAATGAAATATTGTTAAATATTTTATTTACTATTGGTTAATTTTTTCTATAGAAAATTCTGCCAAAATTTTATTTCTAATAGAAAATTTGTCAAAATTTTTATTTCTTATTAGAAAATTTTGTCAAAAATTAATGTAATTTACTATAGAAAATTTTGTCAAAATTTACTTACTTCTATAGAAAATTTGTTCAAAATGCTTAATCATTCTTATAGAAAATTTTTGTCAAACATTCTTATATTATTTTGTAGAAAAATTTTGTCAAATCTTCTCATTCTCTATAGAAAAATTTTCAAACTAGTTATTTTTCTATAAGAAAATATTTTGTAAAATTTTATTCATATAGACGTAATTTTATTTACACATTTTTAAAATGTTTATAGAATAAAATTTGTACAAAGCGATATAAGTATGATCTGTAGAAAATTTTGTTTTTCATTTTATTTGGCTATTCGTTAATAATGTTTTTCTATGAAAAAAATAATTTTCAAAAATTTTAATAATTCTACAGAAATATATCTTTATTATTGAACAACTTAGAAAATTCGATTGGAAAAGACTTTATTTCTATAGAAAATTTTTGTTTAAAATTAATTTATATATAAATATTCTTGTCAAATTTTATTTTTATAGAAAATTTTTTTCCAAAATTTATATTATTTCTATAAGAAAATTTTTCAAAATTTTATTTCTGTAAAGAATTTCGGTCCAAGATTTTATTCTATAGAAATTTGTCAAAATTTGATTTGTTGTTTGTTATTGTCTGGCTTCTCTTCAATCGGTTATGTTTTTTTGATCTCAGCTTAAAGCCATGCACTTGACTAAACAGAAGTGTTAGCTTTAACAAACAGTAGGAAAAGTAATGCTTGCTAAATTTATTTTGGGCCAAACCCTATAGATCTGCAGATGGTTGGTAAGTACAGAAGCTGTTTCGGTAATTACCACATTTCCTCATATTCATCCTCTACTTGCGGCCAAAACTATCAACAATTATCAGACACTAAAGTCGCAGTAATCACTCAACCCAAAGTGAAACTAACTTGAACCTCCCGAAAGAGGTCGGTTTGATAGTCGGCTACTGCCCTAACCAAATTTGCCGAGCATTATCTCTTTTCCTTTGCCAACTCAAATCATCGATCTCTCCTTGAATTGTAATTTTGGTGGGTGTTTCTTTGAGCGTGTCCTCTATCTCATTCGTTTTGTTGTTATTGTTGGCTTCTCTTCAATCGTTTTCGGCAGGTTCAAGTGTTAGTTCACTTTGAGCTGCCACCACCGTGACTTGACCGAATTATCTGTAACTGCGAATTTTGGCAATACACGATCTGCATGAGTCTCCGGATAATTCGATGGATTACGGCGTATTTTAGTCTGCGAATTTGCGATCATACCGAAATTTAGTGCCAAGATAGTTTTGACTTGAAGTTCCAGATTACAATATGAGGAATTGTGATGTATGGAATTCAAAAAGAACCAACGTGAGTCCATAACCAACCAATAATCTGCCTCTTGCACGGTAATGTTCTATAGGGCTTTGCCCAAATAAATTTGACAAGCATACTTTTCCTCTGTTGGTTCAGCTACACTTGTAGTTTAGTCAATGCATGGCTTTAAGCTGAGATCAAAAAAACAACAATAAATTTTTATTTCTATAGAAAATAGAAAATTTTGTCACATTTTTTTATGTCAATTGCAATAGAAAAGAGGTATTTCGATAAGTTACAAACCGAAAGTCAAATTCAAAACACCAATCCACGGAAGATCCAAAAAACTTTTAAAAACATTATGCTATTTTATTGCATAGGGCAAGATGATAGTGCAACCAATAACCACAACACATTGTGTTGCTCAAACATCAATCTGTGGCCACATAGAAGAGGAATCTCAATAGACAGCGAAGATCTAAGAATGTCTTATAAGCTAAATAATACACTGCGAAAAAAATAGTAATAAACTTTTTAATTTTTTCTTATTAAAATGAAAACAATTTGAATTTAATTACATATCGCCCATTTTGATGTGAATCATTTATACCTGAAAAAAGCTGGCCAGTTCCAATGATTTTCTTCAAAATTTGACATTTTCTTTGTTTTTGTTTTTGTTCGCGTGATATCGAAGATATGTAAAAACTTGTTTTGGAAACAGTCAGACTGAGTTTTAAGTGAAAGTTATGACATGTTTCAAGTACACAACGCGGTAGCTCTATATTCCACAGAGATAGCTTTTACTCAAATGAATTCAAATACTTGCCCTATACCATTCAATGCACTAAAACATATGGTTTGACATCTTCATTGAAGGAGGTAAGGAGTATCTTCAGTAAATCTGTCCTGTATCTTGAACTATGTTTTATACCCTATATTATAGGCTGGGGTATTAACTTGTCATTCCGTTTGCAACACATCGGTATATTGGTCTCGAACCACATACATTTTATATGTATTCAGGGTCGAGATGAAATTCTGAGTCGATGTGACAATGTCCGTCCGTCTGTTGAAATCACACTAACTTCCGAACGAATCCAGCTATCGACTTGAAACTTGGTAGAAGCAGTTGTTATTAATATAAGTTGGGGTC
>PGFW01058493.1:12604-30971 GCA_003123925.1 Haematobia irritans | reverse complement strand
AAAAAAAGAGAAAAAAAAAAAAGAAGAGATGAGTACATAAATAACATAGAGAGATGCACTATTGTTTCATTGAAAACGTGCTTCAGGTATGCTCTTCACTTTGGAAAGTTTTTGCTTTTCGCACATAAAACTGAGAAATACTGTGACCACGGTAAGTGAAGAAATCCCATGTTGTACTTTTTCTCAAGTACGTACATTTTTATTTTCCTGTTTTTTCAACACATACTGTTTCGGATAAAGTACTTGTGGGATCTGCAGCGAAGGTCTCTTCACTTTCACAACTTGGCCGCTCGGAGAGAAAGAGAAGTTCACTATCCAAATCAGTCGACAATCTATGCCTGCATTCATAACGAACCATTCATACCAGAAAGTATAGAAGGCCATGTCATCAGTCGTAAACAAAATTTAACCTGTTCTAATAAATATAATAGCGGTGATTTATTTCTAGCTATAATTTTTCTCTATAGTCCCCATGTGCTCAGATTGAAAATTTACTACTGTCTGTTGTATTCAATTCGTTAATCTATACTTATATCTCGATTATGTCTAGATTATAGAATTCAACTGATTTCATTTGACATATGATATCTCCTCTTATATCTCTTTGACACCACTCTGCTTAAATCTCTCAGCTTTACCGTTCTTTTTTACAAGAAAGATATAATTGATCATTATAAAATCAGTCCTAATCCTCAAATAATATGTCAATGTGCAGAGCACACTCTGTTACTTAACCTGTTTAGTATTTTGAATTAATTCCATATTGACGGTATCGGAAGAAATATGTATGTTTCACCTGTATACATCTGATCGATCGATTAGTTTTTATTTCCACAATTTATTGTTAATTTTATATTGGCAATTCAGGAGACTTTAGTCATGAGATAGATGAGTATAGCCGTTGGGTCGTTCCATAACTCTGATAATGAATTAGAGGTGAATAATATTTAAACTATTTTCTTTTCTGATTACATTTGACGATGGAGTTCGCTGCGGAGTAGGCAGCATTCGTGTGACAACGAAACTTACGTATATTGCTTCAATTTGTGGTTATCTTTCTTGATTTGTGCGAATAAAACAAATGAACGCTGTGTTATTAACTATCATAGACCTGAAATATCAAACTTTGGCATGAAAAAACTTATTAACCACATTAATTAACTACAACTAATAACTATTATATATAAAGTTCTTATGGTCCAAGCATTTATACAGTAAATGGCGACAACTAATTGTGATGACAAATTTTATTACAAAGAACTTGACATAATCAAAGTTAGAACCATACGAAGATCCGAGAAAAGACTACTGTCCAACAAATATACAGACAAGAGAGCCACTAAGAGTATTCTCTGTGAAGACAGGACAAACATGAGAGAGAAAGACTTAAGGGAACTGAACAGTAATAATATTGTCACAGGGTGTAGAATAAATGTACATGGAAAAAAGTCAGTGAACTGCAATCTAGGATGTGCTCTGATGGTGGTAACATGTGAGGTCCCTGTATATTGGGATATCCTATTGAACCTATATATGACACATGCTGTTGATATCAGTAAAATCACAAGTACTCCGAGGGGCTTTGGAAACGACGTAGAAAGAAGGTGTGGGCGTTTACAGAGAGGTTACATTATAGCTAGATATGGAAACGGCATGATTAAAGGTCTTCTATTGGTTGGAACAGTAGGGCACGAAGGTCTTCTGTGTGGTACATGAGATGAACGCAAAAAGGATTTCTGCTTTCTCTGTAAAGAAACAATAGTACCAGCGTAAAAAGGTCGCTGTGGTAAAAACTACAAAGACCATGACAGACGAGATCTCTGCCAGGGATAGGAACGATGAAGAATCCGACAAAGGTCTTCATTAAATTGGTTCTAAACTAAAAGTGAGAATAATGTATTAGCTTAAACTGCATAAACAAGTGATACCTAGTTGGGTGCAAAATTAGTTTTCAATATTAGTTATGTCATATTGAATCAGGAAGATGTATCTATTAAGAAATCTAGTAAAATTTGTGTGATTCTTAATTATTATGACACAATAAAGTGGCTGTTCGGTGGAAAGATTGCCAACCAAAAAATGGAGTGTCTAATAAAGAACATGAGTCTGTTAAAATGGCCGAAGGCTTGGCTGTGGGGAACATGCGTAGTGAGCCTGTAATTCTTATTCGCATCAAGACAAAACATTTTACTTATGGATTCCACAAGAATGGCTCACCGTTTCCGATTAGATAATACCAATGAGCTCTATGTGGAACAGGAGTGTCCGAGCAAGAGACTCGCGGGTTGTCTGGAACCTATATGTAATAATAAGGCTCAAACGATGGTTTCTCGATTTGTTGAACAACTTGAGCTTCGGCGCATTAATTACTCGTATAGCTTCGTAGAATGGATACCTCAAAGTGAAACTCTGTTGAGTAACAAGTAGGATACACGCAGAAGTCTTTTTTTCCTTCATTGGTGGAATCAAGTTAGATTTTCGAACTGAAGGTTCACTTGTTTAGATACATATGTGTCTGATAATAAGTGTTTCATTGGAGGATATCAAATGATTAAGCTTAAACAGACTAGTGTCCTACCGTTGATCTAGATTACCAACAAAGGTATCCCTATAATATGTGATAACTTCAATCGAGAAAATTAGTGACAGCTGATAGTCCCAAATGGGCTTCTAGAGTAAGGAAATCAATATGTTCCATAGTACTGTTACAATTTCCGTAAACATATACTTTGTACCAGAGCCATACATGATGTATCTTAATATACCTACAATTAATGACACTAGATCATGACTTACTCTATAGTGTGATAACAGTATGCGCAAGAATTTAATAATCAAAGCCCTAAAGAGGTTTCTAATATGTGATCAAAGTTAAGGTTACACGCACAAAATTAGTCTTTTAAGTATCGAATAAAATGACAGTGATATATCTTGAAGATTAAATCTCTGAATGGTAAGAGTAAAGCAGTTGCAGGAAGTGAAGAGACCAAAGCGCCGTGTGGAGACAGCAAGGACAGATAGTCCGCTGTGTGATGGAAAAGGAGAGACGGGGTGAAGAGTTTATCGTGGTCAACATAGCCATAATGATCTTCCGGGGAGAACATTGTATAAACTTCTCTGAAGGCCTACCGGTGAGGAACTAATAGGCCAAGGGCTGTGTAGACAGTATAAGTCTCTGAAGGTGGAGTGGGACAGTTACGCCAAGAAGAATCTCTAGGGTGAAAGACATGACCCGAATTCGGGGGAACAGCTAGAGCCCAAAATCGGTGGGAACAATAGCCCAAAAATGGTCGTGGTTTGTGTAAAACAATGGAAATTGGTAAAAAAAAAAGGTATCTTAAGGGGGAATCTAGAGGCCAAAGTTATCTGTTGTGTGAGCAGCGATCCGTAACGAAGGTCGCCAGGGGAAGAGGAGGCCCGAAGTTGCTGTTGTGAACAGAATCCGTAAAGATGTTTACTATATATGAGCCCAAAGGTCGGTGGGCGGGGGTGCAACATAGGTGCCAAAGGTCGTGGGGAAAAGAGACCGATATAGGACCGGCAACAAACCCGAAGTCTCGGTGGGAACACAGTATGCCGAAGGTCCGAAAGGGACAGAGGCCCGAAGGTTTCTGTGGGGGTACCTAGTGAGCCCAAGGCTCGTGTGTACAGTTTTACGCAGAAGATTTCGCAGGGTGCAAGAGATTAGGACCCGAAGGGCCTGTGGGGAACAGCTAGCCCAACGGACGGCAACAGCAGCCCCAAGTATTTGAAAAGAGTTAGCGAAGTTCCTTCGGTGGTTTTACTTATATTGCCGCTTTTTGAATAAATCCGTGAACCGTTCATCAAAAATACCAAATGACACTACAAGCAACCGATGTCAAAATAGCCACCGGGTGTGATGTGGTTCTTGTCAAATTATTCAGTATCAGAGGTATCACTGCAATCCGAAATTTTTCTAATAATTTAATTGGGAAGTTCCTCTGCATTTGCCGGATCGGCAGCACTAAAGAGAGAATTACCTTTGTGTACATACGATGACTTGAAAATAGCTAAATCGCGAGTTCAGACCATAAAGTTTCATTCGCCACGGAAATGCTGTGTTGTAAAGAATCTCACAGTGCTGCCAATCGCTACGAATAATGTCGGTTATAAATTACATATAAACGCTATCGACACATAATCAATACCATCGATATGTACAACATCGGATTTTCTTGAACCTACCATGAAGCAAATCTGCGGATCTCAATTCTTTGGATTTTGCCTCGGCATTTCAGAGAATCCTGCGGTACAAAATACCGAATTTAAACGACGCTTGCGACCGCTTAAAGCAAACTGTTGCATTCGTAGCCAATTTCGAACAAACTAAACTAATATAAATTGTATTTCCTACATTTTTGCTTTTGAAAATAAAATTTAAAAAAAAAAAAAAACATATCACCCATCCTGTATATACATCCTAACTACCGAAAAATTATTTATTTTCTAAATTGAAACCTTTAAAACATATCTTCCTTCATTAATATCCTTGAGATTAAGGGTCCTTATATTGTCTATACATTATTATATTTTGGCCACTTATTCTAACCTCCATTTATTTTTAATGATTTCATGAAACGAATACAGTTTGCCTTTCCACCTGGGTTTAACCCATTTTATTCCCTACAATCGGATCCTTATGGAGCAATCGACCATAAATCTAAAACACGTTTAGTTATTATTTAATAAATCAAATCATTTGCAACATAAAAAAATATGCCAAATTCCAAAATGAAGTCAATATTTCTCACGTAATCGACAATTGTCCAAGGCATTAGTCTTGCGACTATTGCTTTCTTTCCTACGAAGAGGGTCAGCATCGTTCAGTGACTTAAGCGAAATAATTCACGGCGCTCCTTTATTCAAATGTGGGTTTTTTGTGTTTCTGGCACAGTGTTCTTTGAATTGGTATTGGGTATTGTCTGTTATCACTGTTTTGGATGTTTAAACTCGTAGGGAACTTAAAGTGAAACGTCTTTTACCCCACTTTTCCACCTTATTCTTATATGAACCGACACCACTGGATTTTACAAGACACTGTGCGGACCACGACCTGACTACTTTTTGCTAGGGGGGGGGGGGGGTCACGCGACAATCCCACCATCCAGAGGTATGTCGTGGCCTGTTATCGGACAATTCGATCTTTATTCCTTAGCTTGAAGGAGCACTTGATGAACCGGATAACTTACGTCCAGAAATGAAACGAAAAACAAAATACCTTATACAAATCAACAGAAAGTAGGGAACACGAGGGGGGGAGACAGTGGATATAGGCTGCTCCGCCACACTAAAAAAGCTAAGGAAGTAAGGGTTGTTCGATTGCTATGAGTTGTACGTTATATTTTTTTGGAGGTTTTGTAACGCACCAAAAATTTGCATTGAACAAGAGTGGTTCTTGCTATAGGTGATGAACAATTCCTTTATAACAATCCTTTTACCTATCATTCAGCGGGGGGTTACTTTTTAACTTATGATTTCATACATATACACATTAAGATAATTTCAACAATGACACAACCTAAAAGCTCATTTAGCTAAGTAGAAATCTGTTGGAATTAAGATGTAATAAAATCATCAACCAATATTAAAAATGCCTTTTAAGACCCAGTGATACGATCCAGGTTACCCTTCATGTGCGCAGATAATAGGGAACGCGGTGGTTTTTCCAAATTTTCTTCAAAATTTTTCATGACCAAATTTTGCAAAACCCTCTCTACTTATAAAAGATTCCTCAAACATTTCAGTTTAATATAAAAATCCTTTTTCAAAATTTATTCTTTCTACAAAAGTTTCCAGGAAACATTCTATTAGACACAGTTTCAAAACAAAAAAATTCTATATCGAAAATTTTGCCAACATTTTATTAAAGAAGACTCAAAACAATTTACTTCTCAACTAATTGTCTTTTAAATTGTTATTTCTATAGAAAAATTTTGTCAAATATTTGAATTTTATAAGGAAAAATTTGGTAAATTTTTTCTTTCTATAGAAAATTGTCAATTTTTATTCAATAGAAATTTGCCAAAGTTTATTCTGGGTGAAATTTTGCAAAATTTTATTCATAGAAAAAATTTAAATTTTTACAAACATTCTTCCTCTGTTGTAAGCTACACTTGTAGTAGCAATCATGGTTTAAGCTGAAATCAAAAAAAAAAAAACAATGAAATTGTTTTCTACAGAAATTTCGATCCTATATGAATTAATTTAATTTTAAATTTTATAAAAAAATTGCCAAAACTTATTCTATAGAAATAGAATGTTAAAAATGTACAAAATTTTGTCAAAATTTATTTCTATAGAAAATTTTGTCAAAAGGTTTACTTCCTATAACATTTTCAAATTTTTTATTTCTATGAAATGATATTGCTAAATTTGAAATTTATTCATATAGAAATGTGTCAATAATGTATTTCATAGACAATTTTTCAAATTTAATTCATAAAAATTTTGTCAAAATTTTATATCTATAAAAATTATGTCAAAGTTTAGTTTCAATAGAAAAGCTGTCAAAATAATTCATACAATAATGTTGTCAAAATGTATGTCCTAGTAGAAAATTTGACAAATTTTCTACGTGAAAACTACACTAGAGTTAACTCATTGAGTTGCAAAATTTAATTCTACAGCAAAATTTTCCGAAATTTTTACTTTCGTAAGAAAGGTTTTCCAAATTTTTATTGTCATAGAAACAATTCATGTCAAAATCTTGATTTCTATAGAAACATGTGTAAAATTTTAGATTTCTATAGAACAGTATTTGTGTAAAGATTTTATTTCCATCATTTGTTATGTCAAAGTTATTTCATATAAATGTTGCCAAAATTTTATTTCTACTAGTAAAAAAATGTTTCAAAATTGCGATTTCCATAGATAAATTGTCAATCCGTTGCTATTTCTAAATGGAGAAATGCTTTCAAAATTTGATTCTCTATAAAAATTTTTGTCAAATTTTATGTCTATATGACAAGTTTTTGTCAAAATTTTATTTCTATGAAAATTTGTTTCTAATAATTTTAGTTTTATTATATAAATTTGTCAAATATTAATTCTGAAGAATTTGCAATATCGTTTATGGTGTCGGATAGAAACTTGTAGGAAATGTTCTAGTTCACAGTGACGAATGTCCAAAGAGTGAGTTCCACGCGCGACGCCACGTTTCGGAACACCACAGTTCCTCATCAGCACCCCCCCCGTAACTTCACAAGACTGATCGAACGCAATTTCAGAATAACCACGCATTCATTAACCGAGCGAACGAACGAATCCACACATGAACCTTATGTCAAGCAATTTTGATTTCAAAGGGAAAGGGTTTACCAAAAAGTTTTATTTCTATAGAGAAATTCTTGTCAATTTTCATTTCTAATAGGGAAAATTTTGTAAATTTGACAAATTTGTAATTTCTGACAAGATTTTCTATACGAGAGAGTAGAAAAATTAACAGAAAATCTTGTCAAATTGGCAAAAGATTTTATCGAAAAGTTTGTCAAGCTATTTTATGTTTCCATCGAGGGAAAATTAGTTAGCATGTTGATTGTCGGAATAAGGGAAAATCTGTCCAAAATTCCGTATTTTATAAATTACAAATAAAACATTTTGATAAATTTTTGTTTATCTAGTACGTAGAAATCTTTCAAGCTTTTATTTTCGCTAAAAAGTTCTGTCAACATTTTAATTTCTATAGGCAAATTCGCTCGAAAACTTCTGATTTCTAGTCAGAAAATTGAGCCTGGTCAAATGTAGCTTTCGAACCGACATAGAGTTGGTTGTCAAAATCTTTATTTCTATAGGTAGCGAAACCCTTTTCGCCAACACGTATTTCCTACAGAAAAGTTGTTGGCAACATTTTCTGATCTATTGATAAATTCCTTCAAAATCTGTATTTCTATAAAACAAACGTTGCGGCAACCAATTTTGATGTCTATAGAGAGGGATTTGTGCAAATGTGTCAGGGGGTCCTATAGAGACCATTGAAAAATTTCATAGAGACCCTACTACTAGGATAAATCTCCCAAAACTTATTGTCTCAGAGAACAGTGTTGTCCAAACATTGCGGGTTGGTATTTCTTAGCGCAAATGTTGTGGCCAAGGTTTCATATAGAAAGATTTGCAAAGGTTCGAAAAGTGTGGATTTGCTCAGGACGAGAAATTTTTAAGAAGTTGGTTTAGGTTGTCTGGTAAGAGAAGAGGTTTGTAAGATTTGATTGGATTCTCATAGTGTTATGTGTGCAAAAGTTTATTTCGTATGATAGAAATTCTGCCAAATTTGATTTTAGCTATAGGAAAATTTTCAAAATGATTTCATAGAAACATTTGTCCAACTTTTATGTTCTATGGAAAATTTGTCAATTTTGAATCTATAGAAATTTTGTCAAATTTATATTCTAAGACTTAATTGTTCACAACGTTTATTTTCTAAGAACATTTTTAAAAATTTCATTCTATAAAAATTGGTCAAAATTTTATTCTAAGAGACATTTGTTACATCTTAATTCTATAGAAAATTTTTAATTTTTAATTTCCAACAAATTTTTTCAAAATTTTATTTTATAGAAAATTTGTCAAAATGTGTTTGCTCTAAAAAGTTTTCAAATTTTTTGAAATATTTCAAAAAACAACTTTCTATAGAAATAAAAAAAAAAGAAATTTCCTTAAAATTTTATCGAAAATTATTTTGCAATATTTATTTCATAAAACATTTATTAGGCATTCTTATTTCATAAAATTGTGCCAAAATTCTAGGTTTAGGAAAATGTTTCACAATTTTATTTCTATAGAAATTTGTCAAAATTCATTCCTATGAAAAATTTTTCTATTAAACAGTTTGGCAAAAAATTTTTCATAGAAATGTCCAAAAATTTATTTCTATAGAATATTGTTTCGCAATTTTTATTTCATATAAACATTTTGTCAAAATTTTTTTCTATAGAAAATGATTGTAAAAGAGATCTACAGAAATTTTGCTCAAAAATTTATTCTATTAAAACATTTGTCAAAAAGTTGTCTTAGAAATTTTGTCAAAAAAGTAGTCTAAGAAATTTTCAAAATTTATTCTATAAGAAATTGGTCACAATTTATTTCTAAAAATTTATCAATTTATTTCTTTAAAATTTGTCAAAAATTTTATTTCTATTAAAATTGTTTCTATAAAAAAATTTGTCCAAAGAATTTATTTCTTTGAAAATTTGGTCAAAATTGTATCTATAGAAACTGTTTCACAATTTTATTTCTATTAAACATTTTGTAAACATTTTGGTTCTATGAAAATTTTGTGAAAAATTACTCTACATGAAAATTTTGTCAAATTTTATCTATTAAACATTTTGCAAAATTGTTCTATATAGAATGTTTCCAAAAATTTACTATAGAAAATTTCTGTCCAAATTTTATTTCTATAGAAATGTTTCAAAAATTTTATTATAGAAAATTTGTAAAATTTTTATTCTATAGATAATTTTGCAAAATTTAATTCATTAATAAATTTCAAGAAAATTTTCAAAATTTATCATAGAAAAAATTTGGTCAAAATTTTATTTCTAATAGAAAATGTTCACACTTTATCAAAGAAAATTTTCAAAAATTTATTCTAGAAAATTTTTGTCAACATTTCATTCTATCAAACATTTTGTCAAATTTGTTTTCTATAGAAAATTTGTGAAAAAATGTATTTCTACAGAAAATTGTCAAAATTTATTTCTATAGAAAATTTTGTCAAAATTCCATTCCTATAAAATGTTGCAAAATTTTATCTATAAACATTTGTCAAAAATTTTATTATAAAGAAATTGTTCAAAATTTTATTCTAAAGAAAATTTGTCAAAATATTTCTATAAAATTTGTCAAATATTTTATTCTATAAACATTTGTCAACATTTTTCTATATGAAAAAATTTTTCAAAATGATTCTATAAGAGAATGTTTTCCAAATTTATTTCTAAAGAAAAATTGTCAAATACCCATTCCTATAAAGGTTTTGTCAAAATTCTTATCTATAAGAAAATTTGTTAAAATTGTATTGGTATAGGAAATAATTCCAGAAATGTATTTCTATAAAAATTTTGTTAAAATTTATTTCTATAGAAAATTTTGCAAAATATCATTCTAAAAATATTTATTTCGATTTCACGAAATTTATTTCTACAACAATTTTCCAATTTTTTTATAAAAATTTTCAAAATTTATTCTATAAAAGTTGTTAAAATATTATACAGAAAATTTTTAAAGATTATTATATAGAAAATGTTGCCAAAATTTATTCTTTAGATATTTTTTCAACATATTTCATTTCTATAAAAATTGTTTAACAGACTTTAATTTGTGTAGAAAATTTGGTCAATCCGGCTAAACCCTGAATAGTTTTTGGAATGTGCTATTTTCAATAATCTTCATTATGTGAAGTAACCTTATTTGCGATTAAATTTAGAAAATAAATCAATTGATTATAGCCAGCTATAAATGAGACCAAATTAACATAGAAATGCGTTTTGCCTCATTTGAACCATAATTAATAATGGGATTTTAAATAATTCATTCGTTTAGAAGGTCCACCCTCAATAACAAAAAAATAAATAAATTTTTGTCATTAAGAGCTACAATTTATTGATGATGAATACCAAATTGGAGGGTGGACTTCATTTCGTCACCATTATTTGCACATGCGACTCGTGACTAGAAAATGACTAATCGACGATAGCAGAGAATGCTTCATTTGGAATTGGGAAATAGGTACTAGAATTTACTTAATACCAGTATTTACTTTGTCATTAAGCTATTGCTCATGATCTTGAACTTTTAATTAAAATAATGTCTAATTTTGTGGAATGACTGGTGCTTGTGGTGTCTTCAGTCAGTGATGATGACTCCATCATCAATGTCACCACAACAATTTGTAGTCCACCCCAAATCATAGCAATTCCATTGAATTCAAATCCATTTGTTTCGTTTAGAGTCGGCCATCTATGAGCCATTAAAATTTATTGCGAATTATTTGCGAAACTTTTGTCAATTCTTGGAATAGTGAATGTGAAAGAAATCCAGGCTGTTTAAATTAATCTCTCGTTTTCTCCTCCAGCCAAGCTTTTAAATACAAAACAATTAACGTTGCAGATGTTCTTCAAGAGAATATTGTGGTATTGTCCAAACAAATGAATATTCATCTGCACGTCCCATAAGAGTATGCCCCCACCCTATTTACCATGGCGAGAGCATGAGGAATGATGTCAACGTTTTCCTCCAAAGACATGATGAGATTAGACCAATATTTGCCAATTTGTTCATCATCTTTTATTAACCAAAGAATGGTGTTCTTTGTTATGGCTTCATGGATGACTGACAGACTGACTGACTAACTTATCAACTCCATCAAGTGTGTAATGTTTTTGTCAACAAATACTGATAGTTCATACCTAATAATATTTAGTTTTCTAGAAATCTAGATGATGACTAGTTGACATAACGAAATTGGTAGGTAGAAATTTATCAGCAAGTGCTTCCTGGTTCTACTGTTTTTGTGATTGAACATTTGCTCGGTTATCTTAGAGGAAAATCGGAAATTCGTAGGTGCAAAAAATTTAGTGGTGTCAGCGCCATTAGTAACAGGTTGGCTGATAAGTCCCCGGTCTGACACATAGATGGCGTCGCCTAGTATTAAATGCATATTATTTTCAAAGATTCGTGTCAAATTTGATCTGTAAGTCAATTAGTTGTGAGATAGACGTGCTTTTGCTGAAGCAACTCGTTTTATATGTGAGAAAAATGAAAAAAAGGAATTTCGTGTTTGATAAAATACTCGTTTCTGAAAAGAAAAAATACGCGTGGAAGCAAAAAACTTGCTTGATAATGAGTTTCCAGACTCTGCCCCAGGAAATAACAATAATTGATTGGTATGCAAAATTCAAGCGTGGTGAAATGAGCACACGGAGGACGGTGAACGCAGTGGACGCCCGAAATAGGTGGTTACCGACGAAAACATCAAAAAAATCCACAAAATGATTTTGAATGACCGTAAAATGAAGTTGATCGAGATAGCAGAGGCCTTAAAGATATCAAAGGAACGTCTTGGTCATATCATTCATCAATATTTGGATATGCGGAAGCTCTGTGCAAAATGGGTGCCGCGCTAGCTCACATTTGACCAAAAACAACAACGTGTTGATGATTCTGAGTGGCGTTTGCAGATGCTAACTCGGAATACACCCGAGTTTTTCCGTCGATATGTGACAACGGATGAAACATGGCTCCACCACTATACTCCTGAGTCCAACCGACAGTCGGCTGAGTGGACAGCGACCGGTGAACCGTCTCCGAAGCGTGGAAAGACTCAAAAGTCCGCTGGCAAAGTCATGGCCTCTGTTTTTTGGGATGCGCATGGAATAATTTTTATCGATTATCTCGGGAAAAACCATCAACAGTGACTATTATATGGCGTTATTGGAGCGTTCGAAGGTCGAAATCGCGGCAAAACGGCCCCATATGAAGAAGAAAAAAGTGTTGTTCCACCAAAACAACGCACCGTGCCACAAGTCATTGAGAACGATGGCAAAAATTCATGAATTGGGCTTCGAATTGCTTCCCCACCCACTGTATTCTCCAGATCTGGCCCCCAGCGACTTTTTCTTGTTCTCAGACCTCAAAAGGATGCTCGCAGGGAAAAAATTTGGCTGCAATGAAGAGGTGATAGCCGAAACTGAGGCCTATTTTGAGGCAAAACCGAAGGAGTACTACCAAAATGGTATCAAAAAATTGGAAGGTCGTTATAATCGTTGTATCGCTCTTGAAGGGAACTATGTTGAATAATTAAAATGAATTTTGACAAAAAAAATGTGTTTTTCTTTGTTAGGCCGGGGGCTTATCAGCCAACCTGTTACGCTAAGTTCAAGCCTTGAAAATCGAATTGTGATGTTGGCGAAAATTGATTTTGTAAAAATTTACTAAAAGTAAAATTCCTTAAATTAAAAAGTATTTTTGATTTAATGAAAGGTAAGGTCAAATCATCAAGGTCAAATTTTCAAAAATCAAAAAAAATAAAATGTCTGCTCTTCCAAATTTTCAAAAACTTGAAAAATCAAAGTTTTAAAAAATGTTACATACACTGAAAAAAAGCATGCCATTTTCCAAGATTTTGTCTTTACATTAATGCTTTTGGCATTGATTCCGAGCCAAAGAAGCGGACACAATTCTCTTTTAAATTTTAGTTTTTCATACTTGATTCTAAGAAACAAATGTTCATTAAATCGTTTTTTCTGCTTTTTTCTTGATTCCGAGCCAAAGAAGCGGACACAATTCTCTTTTAAATTTTAGTTTTTCATACTTGATTCTAAGAAACAAATGTTCATTAAATCGTTTTTTCTGCTTTTTTCTTCATTGCACATGAAGTCCTTTAAATTTAAATTTTCTAATAAGACCGACTGCAATAGAAAATTATGCTTTGTTTCTAGTAAAAAACTTTTTAAAATAAAAAGTATTGAAAACTAGCGCCCATTTTTAAACGCTATTTTGCTTGTAGTAAAAATGTAAAAATATAACAAATTTAAAGATGATTCCCTTAATTTTGAAGAATTTTTCCGAATTATTAAAGACAAGTTAATCTAAGTCTAACAAAATTTTCTTTCGTGTTAGGATAACCAAATTTAATTCGAACTATAAGGACAAGACGACTTCATTGAAAAGTTTTGACGAATTTGGACAAGGAAGTAAATCTTTATATCAGAGAAATGCGTATTTTATGCTAAGCAAAATTCGCATTTATATTTTAAGGACATGCAATATTTGGCTTCACGACTATAATTTTTGCAGTGTGGTATAGTCGGTTAGCATTTAATTTATAATTTTATAATTTCTTTTTCCTTTCTTTTTTTTCCAAAAGAAAAAAAAACTGCAAGCTTTCTAAGATACTATAAAATTCTGCATACTCAGTTTTTTGATTGATTGATTCTACTGCAATTTTCGTTCTCCAAAGAGAATTTTAGTGAATGGTATGAGCAATTGAGTGTAATGTACATATGTGTACTGTTGGCCAACAACAAGACTGTTAATTTTACCAGAGACGTCTATATATTTATCTCAATCTATGCTATTAATTAACATATTTTGTTCTTACCTCACCGATTATGTTACATATCTTCGAAAAATAGTAATTGCTTTTCACAGTTGGAAAGCAGACAAACGGATTTGCATACCAAGAAATTATTCATTGGCCTTAAATAAATATTTTGGAATTCTAGACAATGAACAATTGATCTGAAGTGAAGTGAATCATCAGGTGTGACATTGAGATTAATGTGGAGACTACTACTGTGTTCTAGATAGACGACTGCTTTGGAAGATTGATTTACTGGAAATATGAAAATGAAGATGAGGAGCTATTAAATTTTAAAGCCCACTATGAGTAGTAGTGGCACCCTGTGCTTGAAAATTCTATACAACAGTTCTATTCTATGTCTATTTCTTCATACGAAAGCCAACTTAATTAAATTCATATCTCCAACAGAGAGATTCAGGCTCCTTCAAATGTTGTAAACAAAGAGAAGAAAGATCAACACGTTGCCAATGTTGTTGTTGGTTGACGATGTGTTGAATGATTATGATAATAGTGGCTTAGATGATTGCATGATTGTTGTTGGTGCAACAAACAAGCAAACTTAAATCATCATATTCATGGAAACAAAAGTGTTAAATGCTTCTTGAGAGTACTTCTCATGTTTGACATAATGACTGGTGGTGGTGGTGGTGGTTATACATGACGAAGTAACAGTGAAGAGTCATTCAAAAGAGATATGGAGAAGACACAATGGCTTCATATGAATATCAATACTGCCGATTGAATGAACACAGTTGTTGTTGTTGCGTTGACTAAAGTGCTAGAATATGTCAAGTGCATATTCATATTCACTCATCCCACCCAACCTATAACGAAACCCAACGCATCCAACCATCCATACAGCGATTGTCACTCATACAATAATTTCATCTTAAGGCGATTCACAGTGGAAGATTTTGTAAATTATTTTCAAAATTAAACTTTCATCAAAATGTTCATATTTTCCATAAAAACTAACTGCTAATATTCGAAAAAATGCCTTCAATCGACTTGGATGAATTTTATTTGAACGTTCGTTTGGGATATGAGAAAATGAGAAATTGGCAGTAAAATTGATGCTATGACACAACAATAGAGACTATCACTATGAGTGGTTTTCTTATGCTAAAATTAAAACATGCTGTTATAGTAACTTGTTTATAGGAAATATTTTGACACATTTATTTCTAATAGAATTTAATTTTAATAAAAAAATATTGTCAAAATTTTATTTCTATAGAAAATTCGTCCAAATTTTATTGCCATGTTAACATTTTGTCAAAATTTTTATTTCGTGTAGAAAATTTTTCAAAAATTGGGATTTCTATAGAAAAGTTTGTTCAAAATTTTATTTCTGTAGAAACATTTTTTCAAATTTGATTTCTATAAGAAAGTTATGGCAAAATTGTGAATTTCTAATAGAAAATTTTGTCAATTTTTTATTTCTATAGAAAAATATTAATTTCTATACGGAAATTTTGTCAATATTTTATTTCTATAGAAATGTGTGTTCAAACTTTTTATTCTTAAAAGATATGTTTTGTCAAAATTTTATTTCTAATAGAAAATGTTTGTCAAAGTTTTTATTTCTCCATCGTTTTGTTTTGTTATTGTTGGTTTTGTTCTTAAGCATTGTTGTGTTTTTTATGTTAGCTTAAAAGCCATACATTGATTTAAACTACAAGAGTAGCTTAACGCAACAGAGGAAAAGAAATGTTTGTTCCAAATTTATTTGGGCCAAAGCCCTATAGACTGCAAAGATGTTGGGATGCGACGCACGTTTCGGAATTACCACAGTTCCCCCATCAGCAATCCTCTACTGGCAGACAAAACTAATCAACAATTATCGAGAATAAATTCAGGCAGTTTTATTAAAACGCGCAAACAAAAACGCACACTTGAAGCGCCTCCGAAAAAAGGTTTTACATGTGATAGCCGGCTTATGCCGGAAATAAATTCGTCGAAACAGAACATATCCCTTTTCACTATGGCCACTGTCGAAATCATTCGACTTTGGAATTCACATGGCTGGGTTTAATTTTGAGGCGTGCCTCCTCTTCTTTAGAAAATTTGTCAAAATTTTATTTCTATAGAAAATGCGTGTCCAAAATTTTATTTCTAATAGAAAATTTTGGTCAACATTTTTATTTCTATAGAAAAATTTTGTCAATTTAAATTTTATAGAAAATTTGTCAATATTTTATTCTTTAGAAAAATTGTGCCAAAATTTTATTTCTACTAGAAATATTGTTCAACATATTATTTTTATAGAAAATTTGTCAAAATTTTCATTCTAATAAAAATTTTTCGTGCAATATTTTAATTTCCATAAGAAATTTTTTTCAAAATTTTATTTCTATAGAGAAATTTTGTCAAAAATTTTTTATTATCTATAGAAAATTTTGTCAAAATTTTATGTTATATAGAAAATTTTGTCAAAAAATTTGCATTCTATAAAAATTTTTGTCAATATTCTTATTTGCCATAGAAAATTTTTGTCAAATTTTATTATCTATAGAAAATTTTGTCAAAATTTTTTTTGGTCTATTAGAAAATTTTGTCAAAAAAATTTTATTCTTAGAAAGAATTTTGTCATAAATTTTTTTTCGTATAGAAAATTTTGTAAAATTTTTATTTCTTGAAAATTTTGTCAAAATTATTATTGCTATAGGAAGAAATGAAAAATTATTTATAGAAAATTTGATCAAAATTTTATAATTATCTATAGAAATTATTGTCAAAATTTTATTTCTTATAAAATTTGTGTCCAAAATTTTATTTCTATAGAAAATTTGTAAACATTTTATTTCTAAAGAAAATTTATTGTACAAAATTTTTACTTTTTATAAAAAATTTTTGTCAAAATTTTATTTCTAGGCAGAAAATTTTGGTAAAATTTTATTTTCTATTAATTTGCAAATTTTATCAAAATTTTATTTTTAAGAAAATTTTGTCAAAATTTTAATTTCCTATAGAACATTTTTTTTAAAATTTTATTCTAAGTAGAAATTATTGGGCCAAAATTTATTTCTTTAGATTTTTTTTCAAAAATTCATTTCTTATAAGAAAATTGTGGTAAAAATTTAATTGTGTAGAAACCTTTTGTCAATTCTGAGCTAAACCCTAAACCCTGAATATTTTTGGACATCGTGCTATTTTCAATAAATCTTCATTATGTGAAGTAACCTATTTGCGATTAAATTTAGAAAAAAAAAATCAATTGATTATAAGCCAGCTATAAATGAGACCAAATTAAATAGAAAATGCGTGTTTGCCTCATGTTAAAGCAATAATTAGATAATGGGAATTTAAATAATTCTGTCGTGTAGAAAGGTCCACCCCATCATAACAAAAAGAAATAAATAAATTTTTGTCATTAAAGAGCCTACAATTATTGATGAATGAATACCAATTGGAGGGTGGACTTCATTTCGTCATCATTATTTGCACATTGGCCGACTTCGTGACTAGGAAATGACTAATCGACGAGCAGAGAATGCTTCATTGGAATTGCGGAAATAGGTACTAGAATTTTACTTAATACCAGTATTTACTTTGTCATTAACTATTGCTCATGATCTTTGAAACATTATTTGTTTTTTTTTTCTTGTTTTTTACTGTTTATTTTTTTTTTTATTTTTATTTTATTTTTTTTTTTTTCTTTTTTTTTTTTTTTTTTTTTTTTTTTTTTTTTTTTTTTTTTTTGTTTTATTTTTTTTGTGTTTTTTTTTTCTTTTGTTTACTTTTGCTTTGTGTCTTTTTTGTTTTCTTTTTCATTTAATTAAAATAATGTCTAAATTTTGTGGAATGACTGGTGCTTGTGGGTGTCTTCAGTCAGTGATGATGACTCCCATCAATCAAATTGTCACCACAAAACAATGTTGTAGTCCACCCCAAATCAAAATAGCAATTCCATTGAATTCAAAATCCATTTGTTTCGTTTAGAGTCGGCGCATCTATGAGCCATTAAACATTTATTGCGGAATTATTTTGCGAAACTTTTGTCAATTCTTGAAAATAGTTGAAATGTGAAAGAAATCCAGGCTGTTTTAAATTAATCTCCTCGTTTTTCTCCTCCCAGCCAAGCTTTTACAATACAAAACGAAATTAAACGTTGCAGATGAATTTCCAAGAGAATATTGTGTATTGCTGCCAAACAAATGAATATTCATCTGCACGTCCCAATAAGCAGTATTGCCCCTCCACCCTATTTTGACGATGCGAGAGCAATGCGAGAGAATCGATGTCAAACGTTTTCCTCCAAAGACG
>PGFW01058493.1:0-12579 GCA_003123925.1 Haematobia irritans | reverse complement strand
GAAAACATGGACGAACTTTTGAGCCCTTATCACCTGAACACACTTATAAGGTAGAATCAATAAAACAAAAACTATTTTCTCTTCCATCTGTGGCTGTCCGTAATTCCCCCTGAAATCATCTGACTTCTACGGTTAAGCCACATAATTGGGAGCCATTGTGGTTCATGTGAAGTATGGCCGCCTTGCATATAAAGGTTCCTTGTTTCAATCCTAGTTTCGACCAAAAACTGCAAAAAGTTTGTCTGCGGTACAGAGTTGCTGTGGACAAGAAGAGTTTGGAAAACTGTGAATTCAATATAATAATTAAAATCATCTGACTTATGCTTATAAGTGTACTCTGGAGTCTGACCAAGTTAAAATCTGGCGTCGACTTTTTAAAACAATTTGGAAATATCGATATATCGACCTTTTGAAAATTTAGAAAAGGGTGTTTTTCAACTTTTTCAGAAATGTGGGAAAAACAATTTTTCGACATTTTAAAAATTTTGAGCTGCGGTTAAGCCAGATTAATTGCCAGGTGGTGCATATCGCCTTGCAATATAATGATCATGGATTGAATCACAGTTTGCCACCAAAATGACCAAACATTTTTTCAGTGGTGGATTATGCACGCTCAGTAAACGCTGGTGACATTTCTGAGTTGTTCAAGCCTTCTTTAAGTGGTTCGGCCTTGGCTATAGGAATGAGGACCCATGTACAGTTCTGTCACTTGTCTTTTATATTTCATAGATTTTTCATATCTCACAATATAGTTTCCAAATTGCAACCAGCACATGCGTAGAGTTATACAATTCTTGTGAGGGATTTTGTAGACAGAAAGATAACAGCAGCAACTTAGTTATAATTAGAATAATTATAATTTTATATAATTTAACTATATAGTATATAGGCATTGTAATTATTAAATAAATTGAGTTTTCATTAAACCATCGACTCTGGCACATCATTTCCTTTGTCAATCCTTGTCATGGTGGTAAATATAGAAAAGGGAGGCACTCATTGATATGAGAGAAGTTCACCACTTGTTGTGTCACAATAGACTGAATAGTCTACGAGAGACTAAAATAACGGACTGCCAATATACCTAACCTAAGCCAAATAATTTCACACATTCATATTCACAATGTGTCCAGGGTGCGTAATATGTAATGCGACATAGTAAAGCGCTATATTTTTTAACATATAGGATGGTGGGTTAACTTTGTCATTTGTAACACTCGAAATATGCTCTAAAGACCACATAGAAGTATATAATATTCTGGGTCGTTGGTGAAATTCTGAGTCGATTTGAGCATGTCCGTCCGTCTGTGAAATCACGCTAACTTCCGAACGAAACAAGCTATCGGCTTGAAACTTGGCACAAGTAGTTGTTATTGATTGTAGGTCGGATGTATTGCAAATGGGCCATATCGGTCCACTTTTTACGTATTAGCCCCCATATAAACCTTATGACGCCTCTTGAAAGAGCAACATTCATCCGATCCAGTTGAAATTTGGTATGTGGTTAGTATATGGTCTATAACAACCATGCAAAAATTGGTCCATATCGCCGTCTATAATCTATATAGCCCCCATATAAGCCGATCCCCAGATTTGATCTCCGGAGCCTCTTGGAGAAGCAAAATTCATCCGATCCAGTTGAAGTTCGGTGGTGTTAGTATATGGTCTTTAACAACCATGCAAAAATTGGTTCATATCGGTTCATAATTATATATAGGCCCCATATAAACCAGATTTGTCAAAATTTGGTAATATAAACTTGACGTAATTTTTTCAATTTTGCATTTAAAAAAACTGAACACCCCTCATTTTGAAGGTGTGTGTGTGTGTGTAGAATGTTGCTCCTATTTTGATTTTGGAATTCACTCTTCAGTTTGTCAAAATGCCGTCCAAGCAAGAAGAGCAGCGTAATCAAAATTCTGCTCGCGCATCGCGAAAATCCGAGCTACTCGCACGCAAAGCTGGCCAAAATCGCTAAAAAGTTGCCAAATCACCGTTACAAATGTAATTAAAGTGTTTGGGGAACTTTGTCGACAGCCAGGAAGTCTGGATCGGGGGGAAATCGAAAACCGGAAGCCGCAGAGACGACAAAGAGAGTTGCCGGTAGTTTCAAGCGAAACCCTAACCTCTCTCTCCGATAAGCCGCAAAATAAGCTGGGTGATTCGTCTACAGCCGTGCATCGAGCCAAAAAACGAGCGCGACTATCGACTTACAAGAAAGGTTAGTGACTCCAAATCGCGATTGATAAACAAAATAAGACGGCCAAAGCGCGATCCCGGAGGCTGTACACGACGATGCTGACGAAGTTTGACTGCGTTGGTAATGGACGAACGAAACCTACGTCAAAGGCCGACTACAAGCAGCTTCCGGGGACAGGAGGTCTTATACGGCAAAAGGAAGGGGGAAAGGTAGAGATATTTTCAAGCACCATAAAACTGTCAAAATTCGCAAAGAAATATCTGGTTTGGCAAGCCATCTGTAACCTGTGACTTTGAAAAAGCAGCATTTTCAATAGCTTCCGGGACTGTCAACCAAGAAATTTACGTGAAAGTAGTGTTTGAATAAACGTCTGCTGCTTTCCTGAGAAACACGGTTGTTCCGTACTGTTTTGGCCGGATTTTGGCATCTTCGCCATTACGGTAAAAAGCCATGGAGTGGTACGCCGCCAACAACGTGCAGGTGGTTCCAAGGACAAGAACTCTCCCAACACGCCAGAACTCCGCCCAATTGAGAAATACTATGCTATTGTCAAGCGGAACCTAAAGAAGACCCAAAAAACTGCTAAGGACGAGCAGCAGTTAAAGGCAAACTGGCTTTCTGCGGCAAAGAAGGTGGACTTTTGTACAGGTGGCTGTACAAAAGCTGATGGCAGGTGTCAAGCGTGAAGCCCGGCAATTCGGATTTGGAAAAGCGAAAGCCTAACTGAATATTTTTCCTGAATTTTATACTAATTGAACTTAAAAAAGAAATGTAATTTAATTTGTCAAATAAACGATTTCACCGATTTACACGCGTTTTCCCTTGACCAAATTTTGACCGTATCACCCTTTATATAGCCCCCATATAAACCGATCCCCAGATTTGACCTCCGGAGCCTCTTAGAGGAGCAATATTAATCCGATCCAGGTGAAATTTGGTACGTGGTGTCAGTATATGGTCTCTAACAACCAAGCAAAAATTTGTCCATATAGGTCCATAACTATATATAGCCCCCATATAAATCGATCCCCAGATTTGACCTCCGTAGCCTTTTGGAGGAGCAAAATTCATCCGATCCAGTTGAAATTTGGTATGTGGTGTTAGTATATAGTCTATAACAACCATGCAAAAATTGGTCCATATCGGTCTATAATTATATATAGCCCCCATATTAACCGATCCCCAGATTTGACCTCCGGAGCCTCTTAGAGGAGCAATATTCATCCGATCCAGGTGAAATTTGGTACGTGGTGTCAGTATATGGTCTCTAACAACCAAGCAAAAATTTTTACATATAGGTCCATAATTATATATAGCCCCCATATAAATCGATCCCCAGATTTGACCTCCGTAGCCTTTTGGAGGAGCAAAATTCATTCCGATTCCAGGTTTGAAATTTGGTATGTGGTGATTAGTATATGGTCTATAATAACCGAGCAAAAAATGTTGTTCCTATATCTCCATAATTATATATAGCCCCCATATAAATCGATCCCCAGATTTGACCTCCGTAGCCTCTTGGAGGAGCAAAATTCATCCGATCCAGTTGAAATTAGGTATGTGGTGTTAGTATATGGTCTATAACAACCATGCAAAAATTGGTCCATATCGGTCTATAAATATATATATCCCCCATATAAACCCATCCCCAGGTTTGACCTCCGGAGCCTCTTAGAGGAGCACTATTCATCCGATCCAATTGAAATTTGGTACGTGGTGTTAGTATATGGTCTATAACAACCATGCAAAAATTGGTCCATATAGGTCCATAATTATATATAGACCCTATATAAACCGATCCCCAGATTTGATCTCCGGAGCCTCTTGGAGGAGCAAAATTCATCCGATCCGATTGAGGTTTGGTACGTGGTGTTAGTATATGGTCTTTAACAACCATGCAAAAATTAGTTCGTATCGGTTCATAATTATATATAGACCCCATATGAACCAGATTTGATTTTGGAACGCTCTGGGGAGAGGAAAAAATTCATCCGATTCGGTTTGAAAATTGGTACACGCTCACAAAAAAAATCGCTTCTGCTGTACAGCTATACTTGCCCAAACATATTTTGGCTTCAAGCATATAATTTTTGGGGTATTGCCACAAACATTTATATGTTTGATCTCTTCGCAATAATAATAATATGTTTGAAGCATATTAGTACTAAACAATATATGTTTGGGTAGATCTAAGTTGCCAAAAGCATTTTGTAATTTATTGCATCGCAAATTCAATATGTTGTCTCATCCAAAAAACAAAATATGTTATTATGTGAACCATATAATATGATTTGGAAGCATTTTGCACGCAAAAATATATAATCATGCTTAAAATAAAAATTCTCCAGAAAACAATTATTGTGCTCAAAAATTTTATTTATTTATTTATATATCTACAATCATAATGAATATTGAAAATAAACAGTAATATAGTGCTAACAACATAGGTTTTCGACCTGAATTGCTCAAAATTTGCGTTTTCTGCCCAATGTAGTATATTCCCCGACATACTTTCTCACTTCCACGAGCATTTTTTAGTTCTTAGCCAACCTTTTTCTGTAATAACAAACATTGTAGTATGAACATTATTTCAATTTTATGATTTTTTTTATTTTAATTTTACCTTTTGCCGGACGGGGATTTCGAACAGACGGACCACAAGTTTGTAAGGATCAAAGAAGTAGCCTCTTCAATTGCCCAAGGAAAAATAACTTTACTTAACTTAATTCAATATCGCTCCCTTGTTAAATAGCGCTCCAAGCTACTAAAACAACATATATGTTATATAGGCTAATTTCTTAAATTAATATAATGTTTGCATCAAGCATATTACTATTTCAAAACAAATTTTATGTCCCAAAACATAATATGTCTAACAATAATATAACATATATTCCCAAACATGTTATGCTAGTTTATGAAAATTATATGCTTGCACTCAAAAAATATCTGTGCTTAAAAATCTTGTGTTCCCAAACATATAATGTTATAGCCAAAACATATGAAAACAGTCTTTTTCATCCGTGCTACATTGCACTAGTAATATGGCCGCGAACAGCACGCAAAAATTGGTTCTATATCGGTCTATAGTTATATGTAGCCAATGGCCAATCGCCAAAAATAATCTACCAAAATTATAGAAATAAAATTTTGTCAAAATTTTATTACTATAGAAAGTTTTGTCAAAAATTTTTTTTTCGTGTAGAAAATTTTGTAAAATTTTTTATTTCTGTAGAAAATTTTGTCAAATTTATATTCTATAAGAAAAATGTTATGAAGAAAATTTATTTCTATAGAAAATTTTGTCAAAATTTTATTTATTTCTATAATAATTTTGTCAAAAATTTATTTCTATAGAAAATTTTTGTGTCAAAATTTTATTTCTATAGAAAATTTTGTAAACATTTATTTACTAAAAAATTTTTGTCAAAAATTTTATTTCTTTAAAAAAAATTTTTGTCAAAAATTTTATTTCTAATAGAAAATTTTGTCAAATTTTATTTTCTTATTAGAAAATTTTGTCAAAATTTTATTTGTATTTAATCGCTCTTTTTTTTATTTTTGTTTAATATATCCCCCTATGGGACTACTTTAAAGTTTTTAGAAGATCGGCGACCTTACTCTCCTAAGATTGCCCCAGACAAAGCGCTCCAAGCACAAAGGCGTCCCAGCGCATTATTTTTTTGTGCGTGTGGAGATTTCTAAATATTTTCTGAAAAATACTTTCCAATGTTACCTAAACACCCCCCAATGTAGCTACATCTCTCTCTTTTTACATGATGAGATTAGACCAATATTTGCCAATTTGTTCTTCATCTTTTATTAACCATAGAATGGTGTTCTTTGTTATGGCTTCATGGATGACTGACAGACTGACTGACTAACTTATCAACTCCATCAAGTGTGTAATGTTTTTGTCAACAATACTGATAGTTCATACCTAATAATATTTAGTTTTCTACGAATTTAGATGATGACTACTCGTAGTTGACGCAACGAAATTGATAGGTAGAAATTTATCAGCAAGTGCTTCCTGGTTCTACTGTTTTTGTGATTGAACATTTGCTCCGTTATCTTAGAGGAAACTCGGAAATTCTTAGGTGCAAAAAATTTAGTGGTGTCAGCGCCATTAGTAAGTTGATACTTTCATGCCACTAAATGTAGTTTTGGACCTCTTTTTATTATGGTGTGGAACTTTTTTCACACAAATTTGCCCCTTTTGTTATACCCTGCGCCATACTGTGGAACAGGGCATTAGTGTATAAGTTCCCAGTAAAAAAATTTGGAAGTTCTCCAAAAGGCACAATTTTAATTCAAACGTTTCGGACAAGCGTTAGAATGCATAAAAAATCATAAAATTATAAATAATTATTAGTCTTGTTCAAAATAACAGGGTGATGACATTAAGCCCCGGTCTGACACATAGATGGCGTCGGCACACGGGTAATTGACACCCAAAAGTGTGATTACAATCAGCCAAGACTTCTCAATAACGCAATATAATATATTTATACCCTGCGCCACACTGTGGAACAGGGTATTATAAATTAGTGCATATGTTTGCAACACCCAGAAGGAGACGAGATAGACACACGGTGTCTTTGGCAAAAATGCTCAGGGTGGGCTCTTGAGTCGATATAGCCATGTCCGTCTGTCCGTGAACACATTTTGTAATCAAGTCCAGGTCGCAGTTTTCAGTCCAAATCGACTTCAAATTTGGCAAATGTATGTGTTTTTGGCTCAGAATATAACCTATTGATTTTTGGAGAATCGTCCAGATTAGATATAAGCTCCCATAAGTTTATATTCGCCGATATATGGACCTAATACGGCCACAGAAACCAGAGTTTCCCTAATTTGCTTAAAACTTTGCATCAAGAAGAGCAATAAGACTATAGTCAAATGTGGGAAATTATTATAATGAAAATCGTCAAGATTTAGATAATCTCCGCATAATAATGCTTTCGCCCGAATGGATCTAATACGGTCCCGCAGTATGCCAGAGTTTTACCTCAATTGGTTGAAATTTTGGCACTAGTATACAATTAGATATAGTAGTCAAGTGTGAGAAATTTATAATAGAAATCGGATTCAGATTTAAAGATATAGCTCCCATAATATACTAACGCCCGATTTACACTCATAAAGGTGAACAGTCAGAGGGCCCAGATTTTTGTGCTCGGATTTAGTGAGAATTGTTGCACAGGGAGTAGAATGAGCATTGTGGCGGATGCGTTCCAAAATTTGGTTGAAAATCGGTTAGAAGTTGAGATATAGCTCCCATATATAGCTTCGCCCCAGATTTATTACACTATATGACCACAGAGGCTAATTTTTGCTCCGATTTAGTTGAATATTTTGCAAGGGGTAGAATTACATTGTAAGGCAGTGCGTGGGCCAACTTTGTTGAATGCGGTGTTCAGATTTAGATATAGCTCTCCCATGGATAATGGTGTTGTATTCCTGATTCCGACCAAAAATGGTCAAAAATACCAAATTTCCAATTGTAAAATCCCACTACTTATCGATAAGAAAGTGCTGTAAAAAATGACTCTAATTTCCTAAACTTTAACTCTATCAACCTAAGTGGCAATAAGCCGACTTAAATATTGAGCTAGAGAATTTTAGAAGTCTCTCAAAATTCCGCCAGAATAGTATTTAAATGTATGTATTTGACACTTTAATTATTATTATTTTAATAGATTTTCAAGTTTTTCAATTTTCAATATAACTATTATGTAACTAAATTGGTGTAGCAGAAAAATGCTGGGAACCAATAACAATACAAACCTTTATATAAGCCCCAAACCATTTAACGGATGTGAAATAAGGTATCAGAAATTAGATGACAAAGTGTGCAGGTAAAAATAATCTGTCCCCGCCCGACTTAGACTTTCTTACTATGATCAAAAATATATAATTCAAAAGTTTCGGACAAGCGTTAGAATGGCCATGGTAGAAAGGTGTAAGAAAATTAGGTAAAAAGTATTTATTTTGTCGAAGAATAACAGGTTTGGTATAAGATCCCGGTCTGACACATAGATGGCGCCGCTAGTATTATAATGCAATATTTTATATATCTATCAAATGATTCGTGTCAAAATTAGACGTCTGTAAGAATCAATTATTTGCTGAGATAGAGCGTCTTTTGTGAAAGCAACTTTTGTTATGCGTAGAAAAATGAAAAAAAGGAATTTCGTGTTTTGAAAAATAGCTGTTTTCTGAAAAAAAAAATACGGGGGAAGCAAAAACTTGGCTTGATAGATGAGTTTCCAGACCTGCCCCAGGGAAATCAACAATAATCTGATTGTATGAAAAAATCAAGCGTGTGAAATGAGCACGGAGGATGGTGAACGCAGTGGACGCCCGAAAATAGGTGGTTACCGACGAAAACATCAAAAAAATCCACAAAATGATATTGAATGACCGTAAAAATGAAGTTGGATCGAGATAGCAGAGGCCTAAAGAATATCAAAGGAACGTTTGGTCATATCATTCATAAATATTTGAATATGCGAAGCTCTGTGCAAAATGGGTGCCGCGCTAGCTCACATTTGACAAAAAAACACAACTTGTTGATGATCTTGAGCGGTTGTTGCAATGCTAACTCGGAATACACCCGAGTTTTTCCGTCGATATGTGACAACGGATAAACATGGCACTACACTAACTCCTGAGTCCAACAGAGTCGGAGAGTGGACAGCGACCGGTGAACCGCTCCGAAGCGTGAAAAGACTCAAAAGTCCGCGTGCAAAGTACATGTTCTGTTTTTGGGATGCGCATGGAATAATTTTTATCGATTATCCTCGGGAAAAACCATCAACAGTGACTATTATATAGGCGTTATTGGAGCGTTCGAAGTCAAATCGCGGCAAAACGGCCCATATGAAGAAGAAAAAAGTGTTGTTCCACCAAAACAACGCACCGTGCCACAAGTCATTGAAGAACGATGGCAACAAATTCATGAATTGGGCTTCGAATTGCTTCCACACCCACTGTATTTCCAGAATCTGGCCCAGCGATTTTTCTTGTTCTCAGACCTCAAAAGGATTCTCGCAGGGAAAAAATTTGGCTGCAATGAAGAGGTGATTAGCCGAAACTGAGGCCTATTGAGCGAAAAACCGAAGGAGTACTACCAAAATGGTATCAAAAATTGGAAGGTCGTTATAATCGTTGTATCGCTCTTGAAGGGAACTATGTTGAATAATTAAAAATGTTTGACAAAAAAAATGTGTTTTTCTTTGTTAGGCCGGGGCTTATCAGCCAACCTGTTACGCTAAGTTCAAGCCTTGAAAATCGAATGTGGAGTTGGCGAAAAATTGATTTGTTAAAAATTTACTAAAAAGAAAATTCCTTAAATTAAAAGTATTTTTGATTTAATGAAAGGTAAGGAAACATCAAGGGTCAAATTTCAAAAAATCAAAAAATAATAAAATGTCTGCTCTTCCAAATTTTCAAAAACTTGAAAAATGCAAAGTTTTAAAAAATGTTACATACACTGAAAAAAGAGCAGTGCCTATTTCCAAGATTTGTCGTTTACGATTAATGCTTTTGGCTATTGATTCGAGCCAAAGAACGCGACACAAATCTCTTTTAATATTTAGATTTTTCATACTGATTCTAAGAAACAAATGTTCATTAAATCGTTTTTTCTGCTTTTTTCTTCATTGCACATGAAGTCCTTTAAATTTAAATTTTCTAATTAAGACTCGACTGCAAGTAGAAATTATGCTTTGTTTCTAGTAAAAAACTTATTTAAAATAAAGTATTGAAAACTAGCGCCCATTTTTAAACGCTATTTTGCTTTGTAGTAAAAATGTAAAAATATAACAAATTTAAAGATGATTCCCTTAATTTTGAAGAATTTTTCCCGAATTATTAAAAGACAAGTTAATCTAAGTCTAACAAAATTTTTCTTTCGTGTTAGGATAACCAAATTTAATTCGAACTATAAGGACAGACGACGTTCATTGAAAAGTTTTGACGAATTTGGACAAGGAAGTAAATCTTTATATCAGAGAAATGCGTATTTTATGCTAAGCAAAATTCAATTTATATTTAAGGACATGCAATATTTGGCTTACACGATAATTATTTGCAAGTGTGGTATAGTCGGTTAGCATTTAATTTATAATTTTTATAATTTCTTTTTCCTTTCTTTTTTCCAAAAGAAAAAAAAACTGCAAGCTTTCTAAGATACTATAAATTCTGCATACTCAGTTTTTTGATTGATTGATTCTACTGCAATTTTCGTTCTCCAAAGAGAATTTTAGTGAATGGTATGAGCAATTGAGTGTAATGTATGTGTACTGTTGGCCAACAACAATACTGTTAATTTTACCAGAGACGTCTATATATTATCTCAGCTATGCTATTAATTAACATATTTGTTCTTACCTCACCGATTATGTATCAATACCTTCGAAAAATAGTAATTGCTTTTCACAGTTGGAAAGCAGACAAACGATTTGCATACCAGAAATTATTCATTGGCCTTAAATAAATATTTTGGAATTCTAGACAATGAACAATTGACTGAAGTGAAGTGAATCATCAGGTGTGACATTGAGATTAATGGGGAGACTACTACTGTGTTCTAGATAGACGACTGCTTTGGAAGATTGATTTACGGAAATATGAAAATGAGATGAGGAGCTATATAATTTTTGAAGCCCACTATGAGTAGTAGTGGCACCCTGTGCTTGAAAATTCTATACAACAGTTCTATTCTATGTCTATTTCTTCATAAGAAAGCCAACTTAATTAAATTCATATCTCCAACAGAGAGATTCAGGCTCCTTCAAATGTTGTAAACAAAGAGAAGAAAGATCAACACGTTGCCATTGTTGTTGCTGTTTGACGATGTGTTGAATGATTATGATGATATTTGCTTAAATGGTTGCATGATTGTTGTTGGTGCAACAAACAAGCAAACTTAAATCATCATATTCATGGAAACAAAAGTGTTAAATGCTTCTTGAGAGTACTTCTCATGTTTGACATAATGACTGGTGGTGGTGGTGGTGGTGGTTATACATGACGAAGTAACAGTGAAGAGTCATTCAAAAGAGATATGGAGAAGACACAATGGCTTCATATGAATATCAATACTGCCGATTGAATGAACACAGTTGTTGTTGTTGTTGTTGCGTTGACTAAAGTGCTAGAATATGTCAAGTGCATATTCATATTCACTCATCCCACCCAACCTATAACGAAACCCAACGCATCCAACCATCCATACACGATTGTCACTCATACAATAATTTCACTTAAGGCGATTCACAGTGGAAGATTTTGTAAATTATTTTCAAAATTAAACTTCATCAAAATGTTCATATTTTCCATAAAAACTAACTGCTAATATTCGAAAAAATGCCTTCAATCGACTTGGATGAATTTTATTTGAACGTTGTTGGGATATGAGAAAATGAGAAATTGGCAGTAAAATTGATGCTATGACACAACAATAGAGACTATCACTATGAGTGGTTTTCTTATGCTAAAATTAAAACATGGACGAACTTTTGAGCCCCTTATCACCTGAACACACTTATAAGGTAGAATCAATAAAACAAAAACTATTTTCTCTTCCATCTGAGGCTGTCCGTAATTCCCCCTGAAATCATCTGACTTCTACGGTTAAGCCACATAATTGGGAGCCATTGTGGTTCATGTGAAGTATGGCCGCCTTGCATATAAAGGTTCCTTGTTTCAATCCTAGTTTCGACCAAAACTGCAAAAAGTTTGTCTGCGGTACAGAGTGCTGTGGACAAGAAGAGTTTGGAAAACTGTGAATTCAATATAATAATTAAAATCATCTGACTTATGCTTATAAGTGTACTCTGGAGTCTGACCAAGTTAAAATCTGGCGTCGACTTTTTAAAACAATTTGGAAATATCGATATTCGACCTTTTGAAAATTTAGAAAAGGGTGATTTTTCAACTTTTTCAGAATGTGGGAAAACAATTTTTCGACATTTTAAAAATTTTGAGCTGCGGTTAAGCCAGATAATTGCCAGGTGGTGCATATCCGCCTTGCATATAAATGATCATGGATTGAATCACAGTTTGCACCAAAATGACCAAACATTTTTTCAGTGGTGGATTATGCACGCTCAGTAACGCTGGTGACATTTCTGAGTTGTTCAAAGCTTCTTTAAGTGGTTCGGCCTTGGCTATAGGAATGAGGACCCATGTACAGTTCTGTCCACTTGTCTTTTATATTTCATAGATTTTTTCATATCTCCAATATAGTTTCCAAATTGCAACCAGCACATGCGTAGAGTTATACAATTCTTGTGAGGGATTTTGTAGACAGAAAGATAACAGCAGCAACTTAGTTATAATTAGAATAATTATAATTTTATATAATTTAA
>PGFW01058488.1:12252-26722 GCA_003123925.1 Haematobia irritans | reverse complement strand
AGTTAGAATTTTTATTTGAAAAGGAGTGTGCTCAGGTATTTTTGGTTATACCTGTATGTCTCATTGTTATCCAAACATGAATTTTTCCATGAAAACCTAGCTCAACTAATCTCTCCCGCCTCCCTAAATAAAAATTAAGCAGTGTAATGACAAAAAAAAAAACAAAATTAAATACATTTCAAAACTCTTGAATTCACAACCACATCCTGCTATAAAAATACGTACCCTTTTGAATTGGGGGCTCAGCTATATGTGTAGACAAAAATTACGAATGTCTGGCTCTCTTTCTAGGCCATAAGAGTGTGATGCTAATGTATGGTCGTGTGGATGAGGGTGATGCTTCTACTAAGCCAGTGTTAGTAATGATTTTTCGTTATGACTCTATGCTAGAGTGTAAGAGCTCTTTGGTGCAATACCAAAACAAAAAAAAAATTAAAGAAAAACACCCATAGATTAAAAGCAAAAGTTAGACGACTGTTTGGATATGGGTGTGTGTGTGCGCGCAAATGTGCTTCCTGTAAACGTCTAAGTGTTCACTTGCTAGTACTTCGTTGATCCATCCATCTACACACATCCATACATACAAGGCAATACTTTTACAACATAAATATGAAGCTTTTATGCTGATTTAGTAATTTTTGGATTTAAATACATTACTCACACTTACACACTAATGTACTCAAACTCATACAAGAGTTTTATCAAAACCAAAGCAAATCTCTTCAGAAACTCAAACAACCAGCAACACTCATCCTAATATACTCAATTATCCGCTTGTTTTGAATTTTGAACAGTGGTTTTGTGAGGACTTCTAATATGAGTTTGGAGATTTTTTTTTTGTGAAAGAGATACTTTTTTATAAATTGTGTTAGCAAAACATATCCGATTCAAAATCTGATTCGATCGATCTTTAAAAACAAGTATATACAGCCATGGATTCGGCCATATAGACAACCACCATAAATCAAATATAATAGTTTCCTCAGGAAATCCCTCGTCGTAGCAGATTACTTCAAAATATATACACGCAAAGAAAAAAAAAACATCGTTTCGGAAACGGTGTACCGGAAAACGTTTTTCTTTTGTTATAGAGTTTTTGAATTGCTTCGAACTTTTTAAAGCTTTATATCTACCAAAAAAAATTCGTTTGCTTACAAAAATTTTATTTTTCAATATAAAAAAGTATATTTTAAACAAAACACGCAGGTCTATTTCGTTATATCAAACACGGGTTCTTTTCAATTTTACAGTTCAAATTTAATATACTACAATGATAATGCTTGAACATTTTTCGAAATCTTTCTGAACACATATCTGGAATATATAAGAAAAAAAACTTAAAATTAAAAAAAAAAATTTGGCCGAAGCAGGGATTCGAACCCACGGACCCTTTGGCATTGCAAACCGACGTAAGCAACCACTGCTCCACGGTGCCAAAACTAAATGTTTGTTTTTCTGTTAAATAAGACTTTGTTATTCGCGTTCGTGGCGTCCTGCAGCTCAGCATGATAAAGAATTATATAAGGTATTATCTATCTGATGACCTATAACTAGGGTTACATTAAGGTTAGGTTAAAGTGGCAGCCCGATTAAATTTCAGCTCACTTAGGACTGATTCAGTCCATTGTTTGATAACATAGTACATAGCTCAGTGGTTTTAGTCGTGTTGGCTTACAAAGTGCATTCGCGTCGATCCCGCGGGTCTCCTCCCGTCTTCTCCATTCCCCTCCTCCAGGCGAAGGGTTTAAACAATTTATAAAATTTATAAAATCGTTTATAAATTCTTCTACCATTGTTGTAGTATTACAGGAAAAGGTGTTAAGAACTGAAAAACCTTCGTGGATTGATGAGAAAGATGTGAATGCGAAAAGCAATTAGCAGAAAAACAATGTTTTTTTTTTTAGGTTTGTCTTTATTAAGATTTTTTACATCCTGCGAAAAGAATAAACGTTTATTCACATAAAAGTATTATTACTTCTTCATCAAATACACTTCCTTACAGCGAAAAAGTAATTGAGAGAAACGAACTTTGTTTGTCTAAAATTTCGTTTGGGAGGAAAGAATTATTTTTTTGCGTGTAGAAATTCAGGTGGATTTTTACAAACAAGATCGGTTCAACTACAAACAACAGATTCTGAATTTATAAGAAAAATCTTTTGTTTGAATTTTAGAGGAATCTAAAACATGTCTGTAGAACGCGTTGCGAAGAAGAATCAATAAATGACGCATGATTTGAAAATCTGATTCTGTTGATTGCTACACTCATTATTCGATCAGTACAGGAAGCAAAATCTGGAAATTGTACTTTTTAATAATCTCATCACAATTCAACAATTTAATCAATTGAGGAAGACTAAGTCAATTGAAATACAAAGTTATATACGGCCGTACGTTCAGCCAGGCCGAATCTCTAGCTGTACCATTACTTGGGTTGTTGGCAATACTTTCCACATGGCAAGGTTATCATAAAACTACTTAACACTCGAGCTTCGGTTTATCTGAGGTTAATAATAAACTATAGCACCAATATGACTCTAATTAGGCATGATTACCGACTTAATCGGATGCCAAATTTGCTCCCTCCTCAGAGGCTCCAAAAAACAAATCTTGGGATCGGTTTATATAGGGGCTATATATGATTATGGACCGTTATGGACCAATTTTGGCTGGTTTGTAAAATCCATATACTAACACCACGTATCCACATTCAACCGGATCGGATAAATTTTTTCCTCAAGAGGCTACAGAGTTCAAATTCGGGGATCGGTTCATATGGGGGCATACATTAATAAGAACCATTATTAACATTTTTTTGCATGGTGTTAGAACTATATACTAACACCATGTACCAAATCTTCAAGCCGGATCGGATGAAATTGTTTTCTCTTTGGGCTCCGCAAGCCAATTATGGGGATCGCTTTTATATAGGGACTATATATAATTATGGACGATGTTGGACAATTTTGCGATGATTGTTAGAGACCATATACACACCATTGTACCAAAACTTTCAGCCAGATCGAGATATATGCTTCGTTCGGAAGCGTTGATGGTCAACAGACGGCGGACGGATCATGCGTACAGATCGACTCAGAATTTCACCAACGACCAAGAAATGTTATATATACCTTTATGGAGTTTAGGAGCAATTATTTTCGATGTGTTACAAACTGGAATGACAAAGTTAATATATCCGCATCCTTATGTGAGAGGGTATAAGTAAAGTGATGAAAATTGTTTTAAAAAAAATTTTTTAATTAAAAAATGTATTTCAAACAATCAAATTCTTAATCCGAATTAAACAAACTCTATAAGCCAATTCAGAAAGTAATTGACAAATAGTTACCTTTTTATACCCTGCGCCACCACTGTGAACAGGGTATTATAAGTTTAGTGCATATGTTTGCAACACCGCAGAAGGAGCACGAGATAAGGACAAATGGTGTCTTGGCCGAAAACGTCCATTGGGCTCCTGAGTTGATATAGCCATGTTCCGTCCGTCGTTTGTCCGTCGAACACATTTTTATGTAATCAAAGTCGTAGGTCGCAGTTTCAGTCCAATCGCAACTCAAATGTTGGCACAGTTGATGTTTTTTGGCTCAGAATAGGATCCCTATTGACTTTGGAAGAATCGGCTTCAGATTTTAGAATGATAGCTTCCCAATATATATCTTTCGTCCCGATTATGCGACTAATACGGTCAAGAAGCCAGATGTTTTACCTAATTTGCTTAAATTTTGCAGAACTATGAGAACAATTTAGTACTATAGTCAAGTGGTCCGTCAAATTTTATTGAAAATCGCGTTCAGATTTGAGATATAGCTGCCCATACATATCTTTCGCCCGATATGGACTAATACGGCGTCCCATGAAGCCAGAGTTTTTACACCAAATTTCGTGAAATTTTGCACTAGCGAGTACAATTATTTAGTGTATGTCAAGTGTGCGAAGAATTTTATATTGAAATCGGTCTTCAGATTTAAGATATAGCTCCCATATATATCGTTCGCACCGATTTAAACTCATTGACCATCAGTGGCCAATCTTTTACTTCCGGATTTTATCTGAAATTTTGAACAGGCGGAGTAGAATTTAGTATTGTATGCTATGCCTGCCCAAATTTTGGTTTGAAATCGGTTCGATTTAGATATATCTCCCATATATAGCTTTCGCGCCGTTTTATACTAATGATGACCACAGGACCCAATTTTTGCTCCGATTTACCGTTTGAAATTTTGCACAGTAGTTGATCTTCTAGGCATTGTTAGCTATACGTGTCCAAATTGGTGAAATCGGTTCAGATTTAGATATAGTCCAGTATAATATGTTTTGCTGATTTCGACAAAATTGTCAACATACCAACACTTTTCCTTTAATAATCACCACTGCTGCCCTATTCCGAAAAGTTGACAAAATGACTCTAATTCTTTTCCCAAAACCTCTAATGCATATATACTCGGACGATAAATTCATGAAACTACATTTTTAGGCGAAGTTTCCTTAAAATAATTGCTCAGCATTTCAAATGTTTCCCGCCATATTTTTTTATACTAACATTAGTGTTTTCTACCCTCGTGCAATTGGCCGACTTTAAATTTCTGAACGTCTATGAATTTTTGTAGAAGTATATGAATTCTGTCAAGATCGTAGTTTTGATATTTATAATTATGATCTTTGGGACAAAGCCTGTATATATAGCCCCCATAGACAACCTTGCCGGATCTGTGAGGCTATCAGAAAATTTTGAATCTACAAAAGTGGTGCAGGGTATAACTATAGTCGCCACGCCGACTTTTAGGACTTTCCTTTACTTAGTTAATTTAATAACATTATATTGGATTTTATTCAATCAACTATCAATTAAATTTTTAAGTTGAATCTTCAAAAAAATTAATTTGAATTTTGTAATGCAAATCAAGTTAATTATTTTAATTCAATAATTGGCTTTCATGTCCAATTAAAACTAGCGATTGATACATTCATTTTTCCGTGATTGAAGACAATTTCAATTAACAAAAATCAATAGACTCAATTAATTTTGTGTTCTATCAAAAAAACACAAAAATGTTTTTGTGCTGTAGCTTCATGAGCCAAAAAGAGTTTCGCAATCAGTTTCTCTTGATCGCTACTTTGTATCTTCTGTATTCCACCGCCATAGTCTTTTTAATAACCACTGTAACTTATTTTAATAATTTACGTTTTATAACTGTGTTAATGCGTATGTGTGAGATAGGATGGATTGTTTGTGTTGAACAATAGACTGTTGGTTAAGACTATTTGTCTGTGTTAGTAAACAGCCAATATCGATCTCGCCTTTCACCATCGTCTGCTTTTGGTGTTGCTATTACTGTGGTTAGGGGAATTCCAAAATTAAAAATGGTTCTCTATGTTTGGTTTGCGTTTTTTGGCGCTGCGATATTTATATGTTTATTGTTGTCTTGATTGCTATTCGTTGAGACTGTGAGAGTTGTTTTGAAATGTAACTTGTGAAATGTATTGTTATTGGCGTTGTATACATTAAACCCGAAATACTTGTTTGTTCACACCACACAACACAGGCAAAACATTGATCATCGAAGAGCACCGTAAAAGATGGCAACACGATGAATGGTGCGGGTGAAGCGGAATGAGACGGGACAGACTTTGATCGTTAAGGCAAGAAATTTAAGTTAACTTTAAGTTTATTTTTCAGTTTACAAACTGGAACATTTAGTTTTTGCCCACAAACAATGTTTATGCTAATACAGCTTCAACAAAAACAAAAAACAACAACCACAGAGAGCCGACCTTTAAGGAATTCTCTAACTCGAAGCTGAAAAGCAAAAAAATAAAAAAAATTCCTCCTCAAGAAGACTTGGGAATATGGTCACTTTATGTCTGCAAAATTTTTGTATTTAACTTTATTTCTCAAAAAAATAAAAAAGGCCATTCAATCAATGTTTCGGGTTGATTTTGCCCGTTTTTTTTTTTTTTTGTCTAGAAAGGTGTGTTATTGCTATGATGCCTTTGAAAAGGCGAAAGTCTTAGTTGCCCAATGAACAAATTACGATGTGAGCGAATAGAAAAAAGAATGAGAAGCAGGGAAGTATATTCAACCAGAGAAAAGTGGTTTGAAGATATTGATTTAACAGAACAGGGGTCTTCAAGTAATGACAACTGAATATTTTTAATTTAGATATATTGAAGGAGAAATCTTTTCATGTAAAGTTACATTTAAGAATATATTCGAGTGTGAGCAATAGCTTTACCCCATCAAACAAAATTAACAGAAAATTATTGTGGCATTCCGGACAAGAATGCTTCTTATTCAGCAGCGGTGAGGCATATAATGATAAATCGCAAAGTCTTTAATTTTCATGAAGACCTGTCTCATGACAGTCGTAATTACAAGTATTTTTTCCAAGAACAATGTTACAAAATCAAATTGCGAAAATGAACGGAATTAATAAACAAAGTATTATAAAGCAGTAAGTTCGGCCGGACAAATCTTAAATATCCCACACACCACTACCAAAACATGGACCCGATTAGCCGGACCATTTTTCGACACAACCTCCTTATGGTCCCAAAAAATTACTCTAATTTCCAATTCACGGCGAATCGCGATAGTTAAATACAGTTTCTAAGGAAGCCCAAGATGCAAAAATCGGTGAGATCGGTTTATATGGCATGGCCTATACGCCAAAGCCAATGGACCAATACTACACGCCACCTCGGCACACTATTTTGTCGCAATCTGCCTCCTAGATGTTCATTTCGGCAAATTCGGAATAGTAAATTACGGTTTCCTAGAAGCCTCCGAAAAAGCAAAATCGGAGATCGGTTATACGGAGGCTATACCAAAATCATGGACGCCGATGCCACACCAACTTCGGCACACCTATTTGTGGGTCCCAAAATTACTCGTAGATTTCAATTTCTCTAGCAAACCATCTGGACCAATACACGCCCAACACAACCTATTTGGGTACCAGAAATGCCTTCATAGAATTCTAATTTGCAGTCAAATCGGATAGTAAAATAGCAGTTTCTAGAAAAGCCCAAAAAGTCAAAAATCGGAGAGATCGGTTTATACGGAGGATATACAAAACAGGGGACGATAGCATCCCAACTTCGCGCCACACCTCTATTGTGCGCCTCCCAAAAATGGCCTCTAGATTTCCATTTTCAGGCAAAGTCGAGATAGAAATACAGTTTTCTAAGAAGACCCCAAAAGAAGCATAATTGGCGACCATCGGTTTATCATGGAGGCTATTTAGCAAACCATGGACCAATACACTCCAACTTCGGCGCACACCGTATATATTGTCGGTCCAAAATACCTCTAGGGATTTCGATTTCAGTTCAATTGGATAGTCAAATACAGCTCTCTAGACGCCAAAGAAATCGGGAGGATCGTCTATATGGGGAGCTATACCAAGAACATGGAACCGATTACACTCCAACTGGTCGACACAACTCTTTTTATGTGGTCCTAAAATACTTCCAGATTTTCAATTTCAGCAAATCGGTCAATAAAAAATACGTTTTCAGACGGCCCAAGAAGCAAAATGCGGTAGAATTAGGGTGTCTATATGGGGATATACCAAAACATGGCACGGATGGGCACCATTTTGGCCACCTACGGTTTTTAATAGCTAAGACCCAAATCGGGAAGTCGGTTCGGGGGGAGGTTGTTAGTAAATTAACATCCAATACCGTTCAGTTATAGCCACTCTTCTGAACTTGGACCTTGCAAGGACAAAAAGACGAAGTCTGTTCAAATTTTTCCAGGTACGATAGGGCCGGTAGGTTGAAGGCCTGGGGGTAGCCGGTGATTACACAAGACAGGTGGGGACAGGGACGGTACATGTCTTATATCGTCCTAGAAGGGGGGTGTGGTTGGTCATCCGTGATCAAAGAATTGTTATATTACATACCCGGCTACCCCGTTATATATGTCGGAAATCATATGTTCGGATAGATGTTTACAAACGGAATGACAAAGCTTATCTATTGACCCCATCACCATTCATGGTCGGTGCGGATTAAGAAATGACGAGAGATATGAGAGATCGGAGAGGAAGCGGAGTGAGCGTGTTTTATGAGCCAACTTCGATGATGCCATGAAAACTCTAACCACAAAGGATCATTAAAAACCCCGTCCATCATTGGCCGCAGATTCTCTTCAAGTGAAAGATTCGCAAAATAGCTAAAGACAGCAAGTATTGCTAAAAGCTTCACAAGGTTCTTATCCGCAGCGTTATTTTTACATACAGAAAAGCTCTCCGTAAAAGCAAACGAAAAGTATGAGACCATTCCTTCGATAGATCGGGTTCCCTATTATTAAGCGGAATTTCTGAAGCGTTTTTTCGTTTGTGACGGCGAATGTGCCACTCGCGAAGAGAGATTATGGCTATTGTTTGCCTGGGGTTCAGCAAGGTGTGAAGACTTAAAATAAGTAACAATTTTGGGAAAATGACATTTATAAGATCTTGAGTTGTATAATCTGCTTTAATTTTTAAAGGTTTCGTGAGATCGAACAGGTTACCTCATTACTGAGTATATCCCACCTCAGTAAGTCGGATTGTATTGGAATGTGGAGCCGCGCCGTGCGGACTCAGGCTTATAAAACAGAAGGTCACTTGTCATTGGGCTTAACATGGAATTGGCGCGGGAGCTCCAGTGATAAGAGAGAAGGTTTACCAGCTGTGGTACCACAAGGAACTGAAAATAGTCTAAGTGAGCCTGATACATAGTTTCTCACTTCGGACAAGGTTAGTTTAGGTATAGTGGCATTATAATATCACATTGATTAACTTCTCTCGTATCACTAAATACAACCGATTCCAGGTTAGAGTCATCAATGACCTCCAAGGAACCTTCCATTTTATGTTAGTCATTACGACAGAATTTCACTTATCAGTGAACAATTTAAGGCATTGATTAAACTTGAAATGTCACCAGAGAATTACTTGAAGGTGACATTTTGCTCTTCGTCAAAGGGGAGTGGATTGGACCAAGCGCGGAGTATTGCTAATTGATTGCAGCCACGTGGCTTGGTACTCATTTGCTCTCCTTCGGACAAACAACAATTTCACATCGGTACTTTGTTCAACGAAATATATCCTAGACATAAAAGCTGGTGAACTTGGATCACCGCGATACTATGCTGCTCTATTAGTTAAAGCGGGGCTACATGGAAAATTTAACCTTCCGAATGATGGTGAACATATGTTAAGAAAGTCTTTTTATGCGCATTTTTGTGTTTTTCAGACATCAGTATTTTAGTAAAAAAGTAATCTTTTGGGTGGCGGAATTGTTTGGTGATAAGCAGGTTGGCTGATAATCCCCGCCGGGTCTGACACACATAGATTGTGGGGTCGTCGGGCTTAGTACTAAATGCATATTATTTTTATATGATACCAACGTCAATTGGATTTTCGTGAGTCAAAGATTTGACGGTCTGTTATGCGTGCAATTAGTTTGTGAGAGTAGAGGGGGCTTTTGTGAAGCAAACTTTTTGTTTATGTTTGAAAAAATGGGAAATAAAGGATTCTCATGTTTTTAATAACAATTACTGTTTTCTGAAGGGGGAAAAATACAGGTGGAAGCGAAAGCTTGGCTTTGATAATCGAGTTTCGCGGCCTCTGCCCCCAGGGAATATCAACAATTAATTGATTGGTTTGCAAGAATGCAGGCGTGGTAAAATAAGCTACGATGAGGACGGTGAACGCAGTGGACGCGCCCGAAAGAGGTGGTTACCTGACGAAAACTATGCAAAAAAATCCGCAAAATTGATTTTTGATTTGAGATAGCAGAGGGCCTTAAAGATATCAAAGAACGTGTTGGCCATTGTCATTCATCAATTATTTGATATGCGGAAGCTCTGTGCAAATGGGTGCCGCGCGAGCTTCACATATTGACAAAACAACAGACGTGGTTTGATGATTTCTGAGCGGTGTTTGACAGACTGTTACTTTTAATTACCACCGAGTTTTCTCGGCGAATATGTGACAATGGTATGAAAAACCATGGCTCATCTACTACACTCCTGGGACGTCAATTCGACAGTCGGCCTGAGAAGACAGCACCGGTTAACCGGTTTCGGGAAGCGTGGAAAGACTCAAAAGTCCGCCATGGCAAGTCAATGGACCTCTGTTTTTTTTTGAATATGCGCATGGCAATTAATTTTAATCGATTATTTGAGATAGGGAAAACCCCATCAACAGTGACTATTAAAGGGTGATGACGGGTTCAAAATTTGGTCAGGGGAAAACGAGTGTAAATCGTTTGAAATCGTTTATTTTAAAAACAACATTTAACTTTCTTTTTCAGTTTAATTTAGTATAAAATTCAGGAAAAGTATGTCAGTGTAGGCTTTCGCTTTTCCAGAATCTGAATTGCCGGGCCTTACGCTTGACACCTGCCATCAGATTTGTACAGCCACCTTGTCCACCTTCTCGCCGCAGAAAGCCAGTTTGCCTTGAACTGCCGGTCGTCCTTAGCAGTTTTTTTGGTCTTCTTTAGGTTGCCGCTTTGACAATAGCCCTAGTATTTCATCCCAATCTTGGCGCGGAGCTCGACGTCGTTGGCAGAGGGTTCTTGTCTTGGGAATCCACTGCCCACGTCTGTTGGCCAGGTACCAGCTCCATTGGCCTTGTTTTTACCGTAATTGGCCAAGGATGCCAAATCCCGGCCAAAACAGTACGGAACAAACCGTGTTTGCTGCAGAAAGGCAGCAGGCGTTTATTCAAACACTTTTTCATCGGCTAAATTTCTTGGTTGAAGTCCCGGAAGCTAGTTGAAAATGTGTTTTCAAGCACAGGGTACAGATGGCTTCTGGCCAAACCAAGATTTTTCTTTGCGAACTTTGACAGTTTATGTGCTTTGAAAATATCTGTATACTTCGCCTTCGCTTTTGCGTATAACACTCCTGTCCGAAAGCTGCTTGTAGTCGGCCTTGGACGTGAGGTTTTCGTCGTCCATTTGACCACGCAGTCAAACTTCATCAGCATTCGTCGTGCTACAGGCCTCCGGATAGCGCTTTGGTGCGTCGTTAAATGTTGTTTATTCATCGCGATTGGAGTCGACACCTGTCTTGTTAAGTCCCGATAAGTTCCGGCTCGTTGCACGGTGTACGACGATACACGCCAGTCTTATTTGCCGCACTCGAGAGAAACGTTAGTGGTTTCGCTTGAAACTACCGGCAACTCTCTTTGTTCTTCAGCGGCTCCGGTTTATCGATTTCCGTCCGAGACTTCTGCGCTGTCGACAACGTTCCCCAAACAGCTTTAATTACATTCTGTAACGGGTTTGATTTGGCAACTTTTAGCGATTTTTGCCAGCTTTGCGTGCGAGTAGCCGATTTTCGCGCGATGCGCCGAGCAAATTTTTATACGCTGCTCTTCTTGGCTTGGACGCAGTCTTTGACAACTGGAAAGGTGAATTCCAAAATGGAAAATAGGAGCAACATTCGATACACACACATCAAAATGACGGAATGTTGCAGGTTTTTTGAATGCAAAATTGAAAAAAAAATACGTCAAGTTGTGTATTGACGAATCTTGACCGTATCCACGTTCCTTTATATGGCGTTATTGTGGACGTGTGAAGGGTCTGAACAATTCGCCGACAAAAATGGCCCCATATGAAGAAGAAAAGTGTGTTCCACAGACAACGCACCGTTGCCACAAAGCTCATTGGAGAACGATGACAAAAATTTATGATTGGGCTTCGATTGTTCCCCATCACCGTATTCTGGCCCCAGGCGACTTTTTTCTTGTCTCATGACCTCAACAAGCGATGCTCGCAGGGGCAAAAATATTTGGCTGCCAATGAAAGAGGGCATCGCCGAAACTGGAGGCCTAATTTTGAGGCAAAACCGAAGGAGTACTACCAAAAATCGGTATCAAAAAAATTGGAAGGTCTTTATACATCGGGTGTAGATATCACTCTTTGAAGGAACTATGTTAGAATAATTACAAAACGACATTTTTGACAAAAATGTGTTTTCTTTGTTAGACTGGGGACTTGTTCAGCAAACACCTGTTTGATATCTGATTTGTGTTATTTGGTGATTATTTTTTTAAAAATTTTTCTCCACGCCAAATAAAATTCAAAAAAAAAAAAAAAAAAAGATGTAGATAAAATATATAGAATAGACTAAATAATATACAATAGAAAATAAAAAAGAAAAGATAACAAAATAACTTCGATATAAATGTAAAAGATATATAGAAGATAAAAAAATATTCGCGAAATAATAATATACTTACAAATAAGAGAAGAAGATATATAAGTATATATAAAATTATATAAATAAAAGAAATAATAAAAGAGAACAATAGATAATATATATATAAAAAGTTATTCAGTTCACTTTTGCAATTATAATAAAGTTAGGGGATTTCGTAAAAATATCGCTCCTAGATTAATTATCGTCCCTCTTATTATCTCAAAAAAGGTCTCGTACCTCTCCAAATCCTGCGTACCAAATACCTCGGGTCATCATATTCACCAATTATTTCCTAAGCCACCATTTTATTCTTTATTTTTTCTGCTGTAGTGATCTGCTTACACTACGTTCTTTCTCACAACTGCCACTCTTATATTTATATATTGTTCTTTCTCTCTCTTCCTAAGAGAGAGCATGGCAAATATTAATTACGATTTTTAAATAATAAAATCTGATTCATAACTATAAAAACTGCAGTCTATTACCTGTGGCGTCGATGAGCTACCTTACAAAACCACGAACAAACTTCCTAAACTTGATACGCGGATACGAACTTAGATACCACCTCCATTTTACAATGAAAACATTCCCTGTCAACATATGTTGACAATAAAACCTGCAAATGAAGTGTGATATATGTAAAGCAATATTTTTCTTATATACATTAAACAACATTTACAACAAAAATTATCATTAAAATTTCAAGGAATTTGAACAAAATTTGTTCATCAATATTTTTTTAAAGTCTACCATTTAGCAATGACACATTGTTTGCCATTTTTTTTTGATGGTCTTGTTATTTATATAGAATATGTGTATGAAAGCAGTCAAATATAAAGAAAATAATAAAAAAAGAAAATTTTCAGTCTACCATAAAGCCAGCCAGACAGTCAGTCACACCTCCCTATGCGATAGTCAAAAGACACTACTGAATGCCAAGCTGTCATTTGTCACAATAATAAAGGAAAAAAAATTTAATATCGTTTTTTTATGTTTTCGCCAGCAAGTCGCTCATCGTTTTCACTGCCAAAAATTGATGATAGTATTTTTTTAGTGCTTTGGAAGGGAGTGTCAGCATAATAAAGTTGTACAAAATTTCAACAAAACTTCCTCCTCCAAAAAAACTGAAAAAAATGTATTAAAAATCATAACTTTTATTTTCGTTGTTTTTCTGGGCGAAAGAAAAAAAATAACAAAACAACAAGCGCAACAAATTATAAATACAACTTGCTGCATCTTTACCACTCATCGTTAAAAAATGCTGATGCATTTTAGAGGATAATATAAACAACGGAAGCTGTGAAAAAAAATATCACATTCACTGCTGGATAAGTATTGGCACGCATGATACACAGCTTGATGGCATCGAGTCGTTTGAACACCGAATTATTTCAACATTAAGGGACAATTTCGCAACAAAAAATACATAAAAGATTGTTATTTGTGCTTGTATAGATCTTTTGGATAGAACATTCATTTACTTGACCACATGGTGGAATTTAGGAAGTGGTTTTGGGCTGTAAAACAATGCCTTAAGATGATTAAAACAAAAGAAATATATTTTCTTGTCTATAAATAAAGCGTAAATCGGTGGGGCGCGGGGGCGGGGGGGGGGCTTGGGGGGAGTGCATCCAGAGTGAGGAAGTGGCGCTACCCGCAAACTATTTAGCGCGGAATGAATTCCAGGCAGTACCATAAATTTTAAAGCGTTTGGGTAAAATAGTAATGTTTACACAGAAAAATTTTAATTACCCTTTAAAACATAGAGAGTTAAAAAAAAAATAATTTTAAAAGACTTCCATGTGTACATAAAGATAAGACACATCGTTGGGAGACATAGTTTGTAAGTTGCTGTTTAAGTTATGGTAAAAAATGCTGATGCATTTTGAGGATAATAAAACAACGGAACATGGAAAAAAATTCACATCATGCTGATAATATTGCACGTCATGATAACAGCTATGATGGCATAGTGTTGAACAAATTATTCAAATTAAGGGAAATTTCAAAAAAATACCATAAAAATTGTATTTGCTTTTATTAGATCTTGATAGAAATTTCATTATTGACCCATGGTAAATTAGGAAGTGTTTGGGTAAAAAATGCTTAAATGATAAACAAAAAAATATATTCGTTTTGAATAAAGTAATTATGCATAGTAAAGTACCCCAAATATTTACGATAATCCAGAGCAGTACATAAATTTTAAAGCGTGGTAAAACTATGTAAGTACACAGAAAAAAATTTTAATTA